>JZKD02S1671339.1:67981-83989 GCA_000966675.3 Picea glauca | reverse complement strand
TCGGGTCAGTCAAATGACTCAACCAACCAACCAAAAACTTCACTTGGATTACCTCTTTAGTGTGCAATCATAGCACCTTCTATAATTGGCTCAAAAATAAAATTTTATTTTTTTTGCTCAAAAATAAAATTTTAATTTTTTTTCTCAAAAATAAAATTTTAATTTTTTTTTAAAATAAATTGTTGTTGTCGCAATTTTGATGCACCATAGAAATCTTGCGACGAACTTCCTATACAAATAACGAAAATTACATAGCAATTTTGTCGCAATATTCCCTATTTTCGTCGCTCTTGTGATGACCTGTACAAATCTTGCGACGAACTTGCTATACAAATCACAAAAATTGTATAACAAGTTTGTCGCAATATCCCTTGTGTGCGTCACTCTTGCGACAACTGCTCTGAAAGCTAATTCATCGCAAACATTTTACATACTTTACCTATATTGTCGAGTGTGCGATGATCTCTCTTTATTGTCTCTCTTGCGACGATATCTCTACATTGTCTCATTTGCGACGATTTCCCTATTGTGTCACTCTTTCGACGATTTCTTTACTTAGTCGTTCTGGCGACGGAATTTCTTTTTTTGTCGCAAACATGACAACTTCCCTACTATCATCATGATTGCGACGTTTATCTAGGTTCGTCGCACGTGCCACGTCACACTAAACAACGTTTGAGAGACTCATATTTCGTCGCAATATCCACGACATAACATCGCTAGAGTGTCGAAATAGCCATTGCAAAATGACCCGAATTTGCTACTGTAAAAATAAAAAATTAAAATTCTCGATCCTTTCACCCTTCTTCAAATGGATTTGGGTGAATTTTGTAAGTAGAGTATGCCATGCTTTTGGAAGAGCATACATAGTTAGAAACATGCCTTCTAAATCATCAAAAGTAGAAATTGAATTTATTGTAAGACAGATATACCATTCATGGACTTAGTCTTTCAATGTCTGAAGAAACAATCAAACCATCACATCATCATGTTCAACCAAATGAATCTCATATAGGTTCAAAAAAATTTCCATGTGTTTCTTTGGATCAATTAATCCATCTCTTGGGAATGTTGGAAATAACCCTTATGGGAGGGTCGACAATTGATGTTGCTCACCATAAAGATTCAAAGGGATATTTCTAACCCTTCTCCATGGAATTCTTTGTCTTCTTGGTTGTTGATTCTCAGGAGGATATTGGTTTATTTCTTATCTTCCTACCATAATTTGATATTTTTCTTCTTTAAAACTTGAATTTTCTCCGATTTTTTCAAGTTGTTTGATTTTTCTCCTTATTATTGGGGCCTTATATTTTTCCAGTTTCAAACACTATCTTCCCTTATTTTTAATTTTTTTCTTACAATTTCTCTTTCTTCTTCATGGACAAGAGTATACCAAGATATTTCAAGTTATTCTCGAGTTTGGGCTGTTGTGAGTACCAGATCATACAATTAATGAAAAATGCTTCTTTGATTTCCCAATCCAATTTGTAACTAGGGTTGATCAGGTTGAGGCTGAGTCATAAAGAATTCTAGACTAAAACCATATTTTATCTTCGCTCCCCAGTATGGTCACCAAAAATGTTGATGTTTACAACAACCTCACGAGGATATGAATCTCCTTGCGTTTTTATAGAGGTGGTACTCCCCTTTGGATAAAAGATTTTCTCTAAATTTTTAGGGACAATATATATAAATGGGACAGTGTTATATAGAAAACTACAAAAATATTTATTGCTCAATTAAGATAAAAAAAATGATGAATAGATATACCAACATTTCTTGAGAAAAGGACTAGGAACCTTCACTCATGAAGTGTAAAATTGGAAGAAATAATATATATATATTAAGAAATAGAAAAACAAATCTCACATTCATAAAATATTTTTGATCGCATTTATAGGAAAAAAACCAGATGGCTCATATATCAAAGAAACTTAAAAGAGTTCTTCATTAGAATCAAAATAAGATTTTTGTGAGTCAATTTCAAATATCTTATCCTCCAATACTTAGAGTTCAAAGATACAGTAAAAAATAACCCCAAATTGGTTCTCTGGGATTTTCTAAAAAATGATAAAGTCTTTGTAGTCTGATGAAAAATTAATGCATTTGTCCAAAAGGACTGGGATTGGGGCTCTCGTGGACCATAAAATTAAAAATAAAAGAAGAAAACTAAGTCGTTGAATCAAAGGAAGAGAAAGGCTAGTCTTGGAAATAAAAATGAAAGAAAAAATTAAAAAATCAGTTATGTTCTTCAGAGAAAGAATAAACGTAACTGGATGATTTCTGATTTAGAATGAGAAACATTTTGGGATAAATATATTTTGATTAAGGACCTTTTTAACCATTCTTCAATGTATTGTCACAAACAAGCAACGATCACCTCTTGTTTGACTTTGATTTTGAACAATTCATTTTCATATTCTCTATAGCCAATTGAAATATTTTGCAATGTAGTTTCAATATCCTCATTTCTATTGGCATATTCAACAAGCCAATTATCAATATCATCTTCAGTGTATTCAATCATACTATTGAACTTCTCTGCTGACAATTTTTTTAATTTTTCCATGCTTTCTTTGAACTATTGGCTTGTTTGAAGCATTGAGTTTGATATTAGCTTTGGATCTTCTACTTCAATGGTGTTTCCCACAAGATCTAATCCAGTCAGTTTAGGATAAGCTTCAATATTTTTTTATGTTAAGTCATTGAGTTCATTTGATAACTCCCTTAATACATTAATTATTTGAATCCAACATGCCTTTAGTTTTTTTATTACGATCTTGAGAAGGTAAGTCTTCTTGTTTTATTTCATATTCAGTCATTGTTGAAACCTTCATAATGAATGTTGCAAGTACATCCTTGAAAAATCCTTCATCATTTTCAATGTCAGATTTCAAATATTCTCTCGTATTTTGAATGTTGGAACCAAAAGAAACATAGCTACTTGGTAGATCCCATGTACTTAAAATAATATAAATTATTTTCTTAATATTTTGTTCAACATAACGTCTGGTTGCAACAAGTAAGCTCGAAGTCCCTTTTAATCTTATACTTGACTCTGGATTCTCAAAATTCTTTCTAGGTTGAACTATTGTAACATGGGTGGCTAATATTGGTGGAGACATTAAAGTATAGTCTAATTATTGTATCATTTCTTTAAGTCTAACATTCTCATCTTACATATAATCTATTGAAACATCTAGAGAATCTCTTGTAACCTTATGAATCTTAGCGATTCCAGGTTGAAGCATGTTATTAAGGTTAAATGTAGAACAATTTTTTCCCTTTTTATTTTTTGAAAGGGTTCTTTCAAAAATCAATTTTCTTGAGCTTATTTATCAAATAAATCTTTATGTATGTAAAATGACTCTTCTTATGAAAACTATTCATCTTTTATAGCGAGTTCAAACACATGTTGTATATTTTCCTGTACTCGTTCTTCATCATAAGAGAATTGGATATTTTCTATATCAAATTCTAAATCCATGTCTTTGATATGGATCTTTCTCTCAGGTATGTGCTCTTCAATTTCTTGTTGAGAATTATTTCTCTTTCTTTTTACTTGCAATTTATGATATTTTTCCAATTTTACATGAGGAAGGTTTTTATCGCCTCCATCATCTGAATTATTCATTGAATACTTTTTTCGTTGAGATGTTGTAGACTGAGAGTTCTTTTTGGATAGGGTGCTATTTTGGGAAATAACAGGAGACTGATCATTCTTTTCATTAGAGGGTTTTCCTTTCTTCTTATACTGCTCTGTGGTACTTATGATGGTTTCAATATCACTTGCTTTTCTTTCAATACATTCAGTGGGAGGATCATGGCTATCTCCTTCTTCTTCTCAAAATATAAAAGTATTAAAAGTGTATTATTGAATCCAACCAATACCATGCGATCATGAAAAAGATGAGTAGGGTCAAAATCCTTAATCTATTTTCCAAATTTCATGTTATATTGATCAAATCGTGTATCATATTCATCAATTCTAATAGTTTCTCTTAGAAATATTTCATTGACCTTCCAAGGTAGTGGGATAAATTGCTTCTTCTTTTTCTCATAGAATAAATGCAGCCAGGACATGTATTGTCATTCCACTTCAACAAAAAATAATCTATTTGGAACATAATAAAGAAGATAAAGGGGTTTTTCATGAGAGCAATAAATCCTTATAATATTGTATTTTTCCATATCTTCTACAACCCCCTTCTTATTCAGAAAAGTTAATGCTTCCTGTGACATTCTAGATGTATTTCCTCTAAAGAACAACTTCATAAAAACAAACATGAATTCATTATATACTTCATAAAAGTAGTGAGCCTCCTTTTTCCTCCACAGGTCTTGATACCACATTGTGATAGGATAAACATTACAATTTACCCTTTTCCCTATATTCAATCACTTGAAGATATCATAGTAAGTAATATAAAATATCAAGTAGAAGGCCAAGTAGAACTTCTTAGTGTCTTTAAAATTTGATAGTTGTAAAGAAATTTCAGTAGAGATAATTTTTCCCCAATCAAAAATCACGTGTTCATGGACTGTAAAATATAATATATAAACATCCAACCATGGAATGGTTTTCGTAGACTCTTGTCCTGCAATTTTAGTAAAAAGACATGCTACTTTTCAGTAGGTATTTTCAATGAACTAACCTGAATTATGGATATATCCTCTGTCATTGTTGAAGGATGTTCTAAGTATTCTCATAGAAGATCTAATCCATTGTACTTCTCCTTAAGGAAATGTTTAGCTTAATCTCCTTTGAATGTAATAGTCGGATCTGATAATTTTAACATTTTCTTGAAAGTTGAAGGTGCTAAAGAGATGTGAGATCCATTGTGTAGTATAATTTCCCTTCGATTTCGAATAAACTTGTCGATGCACCAGGAGATTATGTCTTTGCAATCAAAAAATTTGGGAACGCATCCAATTAGAGAAATACTTGATGTCCATGTCTTATTTTCATTTCTTTCTGGTCGAGGAAATGTTGTGAAATACCAATAAGACCTTGACCAATGAAAATTTTAGTCTTCTACTGCGAACAAGTTCAATGTGCCTCCACAAAAATGTTTCTTTCTCATGGCCATTCTAGTGTAGTTGGCGAAATCGACATATAATTCCTTAGAATATTGAAATACAATCTTCAATATTCTTCAGTAATATGAATTAATTCCTTTTCGACCGAGAAGTTAGTACAATTAAGTGATATTTCCTCAAGAAATATGAAATCAATAATGGCCTTTTCAAAATTTAATTAGCAGTTACTTTCCATAGGAATAACATTAAATAGATTTCAATAAATGTGACAAAGCTAATGGATATAGAATAACGGGGTGTGGAGGTGGCGAGAATGGATTAAATGTGAGGATGAGTCCATGAGTCTAGGAACCTGCAAACCTGCAGTGAGATGATATGAAGAAGATTATATTTAAGGGCCATTATTAGCGTCACATAAGTTTTGGTGTATTTTGGTGGTAGAGAACTTTAAAAAAAGAGAAAGTGAACCTACGAGTCCGACAACCCGTGAACCTGCCATAAATGATATCAAGAAAATGGTTAAGTCTTGGTGCAATTTGTATGTGGTGAATAAGAAAAGTGTGGTTTGTATAACATAGAGTTTTTTGGGAAAGAAAATACACCTTCTGTGAATGAACCTGCCATGACTCAAAAAAATTCTAAGTAAAACGATATAAGAAGAAAATAAGTATTAAGCTACATATAGATCAACAAGGTGAAGCAAAAAGGATTTGAGTTGGAAGAATTTTGGAGAGGCCTCAAGATGTGAGTGTCTTGCTGATATAGTCTATTTTGGAAATAAAGTGTGTTCCCTGCTGATATGCCCCATGTCAACGATGGATAGACATCCTCTACCAATGTATCAGTGAAATAAGAGGAAACATGTTTCGATGATGCATTGCATATCAAAAAATAAAGAGGAATATCATTGATACATAGTGTATCAACAAAGAAAGAGGAATCTCCCTGATACACAGTGTATGGGCGAAGAAAGAGGAATTTTGTTGATACATAGTGTATCATTGAAAATAGGTGATTTTTCTCCGATGTATCGACAGTAAAAGGAGGATGGAACATCAACATATCAATGTTGATAAGGTGATCATACTCCATTTTATTGGTGTTGGAAAGGAGATTGACTTTCTCTATATCAACACCAACAAGAATATTGGCCTCTGCTAGACTCAAAGGGAGTAAAGAAAATCCAAAGCAATTCCAAGTGTTTGGAGGCTTCAAGTGCATCGACGAGAAAAGGGGAATGTTTTCAATATATGTTGTATCGGTGGGGGAAAGAGGATGTTCTCCAATACACTTTGTATCAACGAAGAAACATGAAACTTGTCAATATAATGTGTATCGGTGAGCCATAGTTATCTTCAAAAAATTCCCAAAATAGTCAAGTCTAGAGGGAAAGAAGAGGAAATTGGACTTTAACATTTGCATGGAATATTTTAGAAGGTTTTATAGTAGAAAAAGGTAATAAAGGGGGCCAATGTTTTCTCTTAGAATAATGGTGTTTTGAAGTGAATTGAATAAATCAGGGAGGGTGTTTTGTTGGTATAACATAATCGTACTAGAATGTGTTGTGTGACAGAGGAAAATGTATGAAATTAGAAGGTGCATCATACTAGAAGGCACTGTGTAATATAGGTATGTCCATTCTATATTGAATTATCCCTCTTTAAACAAATTTTCACAACCCTCAAATTATTTGAAATCTCTTTTGGTATGAAGGAAAATTTATATAACCTTTGGTCTGTAAATAATGTTGATTTGTAAATAATCACTATACAAAAGAAACATAGTGCATTGGCCATGTCATATAAATATCTTTCTTCAAATCTCCATGTACGAATGTTTTATCCACAAAAAATTGTTCTATCTCTAAGTATATAATAGAAACCTAATAAATGTTAACTTAGAATTAACTCAAGAAAAGATATCACCAAAGTATATCCCCTCAACTTGGGAATATCCTTTTGCAACCAATATTTCCTTGTTGTTTTCAACATTTCCGTCTAAATTGATCTTATTTTTTAGCACCCATTTACATCCAATGAATTTTCATACATCAATAAATGATACCAAGTCCCACATATTATTTCTTCTAAGTGCAAAAATATCCTCATATGTGGCCAATATTTGGGACTCCTTATATTCCATCTTTGTTTCCATTTTCACAATTTTATCAAATAAAGAAAATATAGATATGAATTCATATATACTATAATAATACCTGACCGCTTTATTCTTCTCTATGTAATGAAGTCTCTCCTTTACAAGTTGTAAGGCCAAATTCCCTCTTCGGTGACTAAAACAAGAGATCGGAATGTCATCAGGAATGTATTAGCTTCACAAGTACTACTCACAAGGCATCCATGATGTTGACATGAACATCATTCCCACATACTCAATACATAAAAAGATGAAGAATAAAATATGACCCCCATCAACGTGGAGCCATCAAAAGCCTTAGATCTGTTGCTCAGATCCAAAACATAAATATGCAGCCCATACAAAAGATCTCAGAACCCATGAGAATCAGAACTGCTTCGTTGGCCACTTGTCATGCAAGTGCCACAATTTCTCTATCACATATAACTGATTTATTTTATGTGAAAGAATATCATAAACAAATATATAGAAGGAATAAGCTAATCTTGTTGCCTTGTTGCAACCCCTTTCTGCTCCTTCA
This sequence comes from Picea glauca, assembly GCA_000966675.3. Classification (NCBI taxonomy): domain Eukaryota; kingdom Viridiplantae; phylum Streptophyta; class Pinopsida; order Pinales; family Pinaceae; genus Picea; species Picea glauca. Next base: position 76,275 of record JZKD02S1671339.1, on the reverse strand, counting down.
GACCTATAACACACATGCTATGATGTAACAATTAATGACAAAACAACATAATGAAAAGCATGCTTACATTGGCTTCTCCAACACTTATATTGTTGATATAAAGATCTGTTGCAAAAAAAGACCTCGTCATTGAATTTGTGTCACCGAATTACCCAAAAATGACTGTCAAATCGTCTCCATTTGAGTCGGACACTTTCAGGCCCAAGAGACACCTATGCCTCGGTTACCGTGCCACTAACTCTGCAATAAATGACTCATTCTGGAATTAAGCTGCTGAAATTTTGATTAGATTAGAAAACTAACACCACCACTATGTTCATGGCGTCATTTTACCTAAAAATGACTGTCTCCACGTCTCAATCCAAGTGGTGCACTTACGGACCCAAGAGGCAACTTTGCCTCGGTTTGCATGCCTAAATCCGTACAGGCCATACGGATTTCGTATAGTCCATACCAGGCCATACGAACATGCTCAGTGATTTGTGTGCTAATTTGTTCTGTCCCGAATGAATACGCTGCCCTGAACTGAGAACCGAAGCCCTGCTTATATATTATTTTCGAGAAGTTATACCATAATGGGGTTGTTAGCCTAATTGGTTGGCATAGCTAAGTTTATCGTGTTGGTTGGCGGAGGTCTCGGGGTCGAATCCCAAGGGCCTCCCCATTTTGGCAAACAGTTAAAACTGTTTTGGTGCATGCCCCTGCTAAGTTTAGCGAGCGACCACTAAATTGGCAGAATCTACTAAATATAGTGGAACTGCCACTAAAATGTCGGAAGAGGTGTTAAACTTGGAAAAGATTCTGGCGTATATTTGGCAGTCGCTAAATCTGGCAGCGGGTGGAATATGATGCGATATTTGGTGGAACTGTCCTAGATTTGGCGGCGCTTTTTTATATATATATATATATATATATATATATATATATATATATATTAAATATTTGGTCACGGGTTGGTATTGTGCATTTTGGGGGTGCCACGTGGTGCCTTCCTATTGGGCCACGTGGCAACCTCTAATTCACCCACCTATGCATGATGAAATCATCCTGGACATGTGGCACCTTATGGGTGGTGCCACATGGCGTCACCTAGGGTGCCATGTGGCACATTTTTACTTATCCATGTGGCACCCTGAAAAGGCCAAATTCGAGTGACACGTGGTAGCCTCTGGTGCAGCCATGTGGCATGATGACATCATGCTAACATCATCATGACATATGTCACTCTCTGTTCTTTCCACATGGGTTGTACAGATGTTGATGTCATCTGTACGGATGCTGACGTCAGTAGTACGGATGATGACTCATGCCTACTAATTGGGCTAGGTTGACCAGAACTTTGACCACATATATATTTTGATCCGTAACTTCGTTTGACGAGTCATTTTCACAGGTGGAAAGCTTGTGATCATGCTTTGTGATCATGCCATTTTAAATGAGTTTTGGGAACTTTGATTTTTTCCCTTTCTCTACCTGTTAAAGCCATTCTAAGCCTCCTAGGACACTCCTGTGCATTCTGGGACACTTCTCAAACTTCTTTGATGTTCCCTAAATCCATCCAAGTCATGCCTCCCAACTGAAAAGACTTTTGGTCCCCAAAATTCATTACATTAAGTTTCATGTCCATTAGACTTACAATAAGAAACCCTTATCCAAACTACCTCACAAGGCCTAACAATATCAACATGTGCCAAAAAAAAGAAGTGATATCAACAATTATCACTTTTAACAACATGTGATTCACAAAAGGTGCCACTCTCGACTAACTCAAAAGGATTTTCCCCATTTGTTCGACCATTTTTCTGAACATGTCCTCTTTACTAAGTTGTCCTTTCTCTGGTAGTTGGTCTTCTCCGGGTGGCGGATTTTTCTGCAGCACTGCCCGAATGGATGTCTCCCTCGGAGATGTTTGTCTAGTCTTCTTGTTTCTCTTTGGATGTAGATATGGATGTAAGGCCTAAAAAGTGGCCTCATGATGCCCATCTCTGCTATAATGGCTGCAGTAGCCTTTCTCCTTCAGAGATGCATTCCCCCTACTCTTTTCCATGTATGGAAATAAATCTGTCATCCTTGTCCTTCTCCTAGTTGCCATAACCCCTGCACAAGGATTTTCTCTTCCAACACTGGGACACTACATGGTTATTCAATCCACAAAAGGTGCATGGTATTTGATGCCAAAAGCTCTGTTTTATAAGATTAACATGCTTATAATCAAATGGCATTTTAGAGTTTCGAGATTTCTTATACCTCGGTGAGTTTTCTCTGGAGTCAGACTGGCAAGAAGAGTTGGTATCAACTCTGTCATTCTGATGCTCATATTTACCTAGAGATGCCTCGAATCCTCGATCATGAGAAGTTGTGCTCTCACCCTGCACTAAAACAATTTCATCTCCTGATGAACTGTTGACCTCTGGAGTCTCAGTGACTATCCTAGGGTCTTCTTCTCGAATGGTTTTGGAGCTTTCTCCAACATCCTTTAGGACATAGCCTATCCCGGCATATCGATGGGATCAACAATACCTTGGCCATTGGTTCCAAGGCCTCCTCCTTTTATCCCATTTTTCTCATCAACTTTAAGTCGATGCAAGAATCATGTTGTTCAAGGATTTCAAAAGAATCATCAACATTAATCAAGAAAGGAACTATACATGTTTTATTTACCTCCACCTCAAACTAGGACCCTTGGTCTACTCCTTGAGATGTGTCCAATTGTTCCTGGTGAGAAGAATCAATGGAAGATGCTTCTAGGAATCCTCCTTGGTTTATGGATGCATGTAGGTCATCTTCATTTTCTTGAAAAAGTGTGCATGCATTTGTACTGTCATGCTCACACCCATAACTGGTGAAGTTTCCATGATCACAAGATGGTCTTATCACCATCTCATTCATAGAGCCTTCCTCTGTCTGTATCTTCATGGATTGAAATTGCTCTTGCAACCTTTGATTCTCTTCTTCTGCAACATGTAACAATGTCTTCAATCCATCATTCTCTGCTTGAAGCATTTGGTTGAGCTCTTGAAGCTCATCAAACCATGATTTTTTTGGTGCCCTTTCCATCCTTAACTTCAACACCTGCAATCGATATCAAGCATGCTATGATACCACATGATCTAAACCCGGGAGCGATAAGTTTTCAATAATTGGTTGTTTCTGTCACTCCTTCAAAAGGGTCATTTATAGATCGTTTTACTTGAGTGATTTGCAATTAAAGGTAAAGTCGAAGTCTTATGCGCTTGAATTCAAAGTGAATGAAACCTCTTTAGTTTTCCTTATGTGTGATATGTCATGCTTGCTTATAGCATCCTATGTGTAGAAATTCATAGAAAAACAACATAAGAACATAATACACATAATGGATAAGACACTTCACTTGATAACGAAGTTCACCCTTGCAGTGGGCTACCTCTCCAGATCATGCTCCAAAGCCTGACCACTTTATTCTTCTCGATGTAATGATGTCTTTCATTTACAAGTTGTAAGGCCAAAGTCCCTCTTCGGTGACGACAACAAGATATCAAAATGTGATCAGGAATGTATCAGCTTCACAAGTTCTACTCATGAGGCATCCATGATGTTGACATGGACATCATTCCCACATACTTAATACATAAAAAAGATGAAGAATAAAATATGACCCCCTTCAACATGGAGCCATCAAAAGCCATAGATATGTTGCTCAGATCCAAAACATAAATATGCAGCCCATACAAAAGATCTCGGAACCCACGAGAATCAGAACTGCTTCGTTGGCCACTTGTCATGCAAGTGCCACAATTTCTCTGTCATTTATAATTGATTGATTTGATGTGAAAGTAGATAATAAAAAAATAGATAGAAGGAATAAGCTAATCTTCCTGCCTTGTTGTAGCCTCTTTCTACTCCTTCAAACCTATAACACACATGCTATGCTGTAACAATTAATGAAAAAACAACATAATGAAAAGTGTGCTTACATTGGCTTCTCCAGCACTTATCTTGTTGATATAAAGCATTTCTGCAAAAACAGACCTCGTCATTGAATTTGTGTCACCGAATTACCCAAAAATGACTGTCAAATCATCTCCATCCGAGTCAGACACTTTCAGGCCCAAGAGACACCTGTGCCTCGGTTACCATGCCACTGCCTCTGCAATAAATGACTCATTCTAGAATTAAGATGCTGAAATTTTTCTCAAATCAGAAAAATAACACCACCATTGCGTTCATGGCATCATTTTACCTAGAAATGACTGTCTCCATGTCTCGATCCGAGTCGGGCACTTCCGTACCCAAGAGGCAACTTTGTCTCGGTTTGTGTGCCAAAATATGTACAGGCCATATGGATAACATACAGTCCATACCAAGTCGTACGGATGCGCTCAGTGCTCTGTGCACTGATGTGTTCTATCCTAAATGCACACACTGCCCCGAACTCAAAATCAAAGCCCTGCTTATATAATATTTCCGAGCAGTTATACCATGATGGGGCCGTTAGCCTAATTGGTTGGTGTAGCTAAGTTTAACATGTTGGTTGGCGGAGGTCCTGGGTTCAAATCCCACGTGCCTCCCCATTTTGGTGAAACCTTAAAACCGTTTTGGTGCGTGCCCTGCTAAGTTTACCAGGCGACTACTAAACTGGCGAAATCTGCTAAATATAGTGGAACTTCCACTAAAATGGTGGATGAGTTGTTAAACTTGGCAAAGATTCTGGCATATATTTGGCAGTCGTTAAATCTGGCAGCTGGTGGAATATGCCGCCATATTTGGTAGAACCGCCCCAGATTTGGCGGCACTTTTTAATATATATATTTTTTAAATATTTGGTCACGGGTTGGTATTGTGCATTTCGGGGGTGCCACGTGGCACCTCCTTATCGGGCCACATGGTAGCCTCTAATTCACCCACCTGTGTGTGATGATGTCATCACCATGTCATCTTGGACTTGTGGCAGCCTCTGGGTGGTGCCATGTGGCATCATACTCGTCCACGTGGTGCCTTGAAAAGGCCAAATTTGAGTGACACGTGGCATCCTCTGGTGTTGCCACGTGGCATGTTGACGTCATCATGACACATGTCACTCTCTATGATTTCCACATCGAATGTATGGATGCTGAAATCATCCATACAGATGCTAACATCAGCAGTACGGATGCTGACTCATCATACTTGTTGACTGGGCTGGGTTGACCAGAACTTTGACTGCTTATACCTTTTGATCTGTAACTCTATTTGATGAGATGATTGTGCCATTGGAAATCTTGTGACGCTCTCTTCATGATCATGACATTTTAAATGAGTTTTGGGAACTTTTATTTTTTCCCTTTCTCTACCTGCTGAAGCCATTCTAAGCCTTTTAGGACACTCCTGTGTGTTCTGGGACACTTTTGAAACTTCTTTGATGTTCCCTAGATCCATATGGATCATCGTATTAGACCCATGACCTTCTTTTGAGCATTGCACAAATCTCATTATCGAAATGGTGTTATCTCATCTCTGGCTAAGCTCCTTCCTTCACATGACCATGGCTATGAGCACCCACTTGTTCAAAAAGTGCGTCACGATTTCGCAAGTCGGGTATCTGCACGCGACTATGACTATGGGAGCGTTACAACCTCCATTTCCCTGATAGCCAAAATCGTGATCATCCGGGACCTATGGTCCAGATCTTCCCTTGATCGACGACTACAATCAAGTTGACGTTTCGTGACTATGGGAGAGCCACTACCTCTATTTTCTTGATCACCGAAATCGTGATGGTTTGGGATCGACGGTCCAAATATTCCCTCGATCGATGACTACGATTAATTTGTCATTTTGCAACTATGGGAGCACCACTACCTCCGTTTTCCCGATAGTTGAAATCATGATGGTCTGGGATCTACAGTCCATATCTTCCCTCGATCAACGGCTAGGATCAAGTCACGAATTCACATTTCATGACTTTGGAGGTTGGTTCACCTCTGTTGTCCCGATCCTCAACTTCCTGATATTTACGAGCATTAGATCAATGACTCATGACTCCCCCTGATCAAATGGCTCAGATTGATTTGTGATTTCTCATTTCACGACTTTTGGGAGTCTCCTTACCTCTGTTCTCCTGATATCTGAAATCACAATGGTGATAGATCGATGATCCGAATTTTTCCTTGGATCAATGACTATGATCAAGTTGGGATTTCTCATTTCACGACTTTGACTCTTATGGAGTCCCTTCGATAGTTAACCAAATTCCAAATCTGCGCACTCCTTGCAGCAGACTCTTACGCAAGACTTGACTCTTGCGGGTGACTGTGCACACCTTGTAGCAGTCGCTTTGCACTCCTTGCAAAGGAAAAGTTTCGTGCTACCCCTTCTGCACTTCTAAATCAAAACAGATCCCATCACACACTCCTTGTGTTTTGTGTGCACACTTTGCACTCACTCAACAGAAGAGAAACAATTGAAACTTATACTAACATTCACAGTTTTATCCATTCATAATGAAATTCATTCATTTATGAAAACACAATAACATTGAGTTACAAACAATAACAGTTCTATCCATTTGAGTCAATTTTCCTCTATCATATTTATTCAAAAGTAAATGGCTACGACTATGATTAAACAACAACAACTCAAAACTCAAAACTTCCCTACTAACTCGCAACAGCCTCATTTGGGCGTACAAAACCTCTATTTATCTCTAATTGTTTTTAGGGTTCCCTTGATTACTTGTCTCCTCAAAAAATGAAAAAACTAACTACTACCTAAGTTCAATTACATTCAAGACTCAGAGTGAAACTCCAATATCACTCGTGATCATTCACCCCCAAGCATTTGATCTTCTTCTATTTTTCCAATCAGCACTAGAAGATTCGCAATAAATCCTCGTGTTTCAAATTCTAAAATGATTCCCAAGCGTTGAGTTGTCCTGCCACGTGTGCTTGTTGATGATGCTCCTGCATCATACTCCCCCTGAACAAAAATTCATGGACCCCTATCCATGAGCTCCTGCACCGACTTTCCATGGTTTTGGATATCAGCTTCACTTTCCCAACTGGCGTCTTCTATTGGATGCCCTTTCCACTTGACCAGATATTCAAAATAGGTCTTCCTCCTAGTCTTCTTTTCAATTCTTTGATCAATGATCTTCTCCATCTACAGTTTTTCTTCCATAGCCATTTTATTTCGCCCACTGAATCCTCTCTTGATCTTTTGATTCCTCTGTGTCATCTTTCCTGTAAGGATACATGTCTAAGATGTTAAATATGGGTGATATGCCCACATCATCTGGCAGCTCAATCGCATAGACGTTTGCGTCAAACTTCCTCAAGATCTTACATGGTCCTATCTTCTTCATTTTAAACTTGCTATATGTTCCCCTAGGGAACCTTTATTTCCTGAGATGTGCTAGAACCTGATCTCCCACATCAAATTGAAGCTCCCTGTGATGTTGATCAACTCTGTGCTTGTATTCGTGGCTAGAGCTCTGCAACTATCCTCTGATCTGGCTATGGAGTTTCTGCATTTATGCAACAAAATTTTCTGCTCCAACACTTTTGATCTTACTATGTCTCAAGTTTCTCAACTCGGATACTCCCCTTGGTTTCATTCCATATAGTATTTGGAATGGGATCTTTCCAGTGTTCCTATTTGTTGAATCTTTGTATGAAAATTCTGCTTGTGGCAGAATTTGATCCCACTAATTATGATGCTCAGTGACTAGACTACTCAATAAGTTTCCCAAACTTTTGTTTACCACCTCACTCTGTCCATCTGTCCGAGGGTGATAAGTTGAGTTGAAGGACAGATCCCTCCCCAAATTCTTCCATAGTGTTCTCCAAAAATGACCAACAGATTTTGTGTCTTTGTCTGAGACAATGCTTCTGGGTAGGTCGTGAAGTCTCACAACTTCCTTAAAAAACAAATTTGCAACATGGGTTCCATCATTGGTATTCTGGCATGGGATAAAATGTGTCATCTTAGAAAACCTATCCACTACCACAAATATGGAATCACATCCTTTTTTTGTTGGACAACTAAGAGGGGGGGTGAATCAGTTGCTACCGTGCTTAAACAATTATGGTTCTTTTAAACTCTTTGTAGAGACACTGAACGATGATCACAATAATGCAGGGAAATAAACAATGACACTTTCAGCATCATTCACATATATGAGAAACACAAAGACAGATATTTCCCGAGGAAACCCATGCATGGTTAAAACCTCTTTTTCTTTATATGATAAGTAATAGTTACATTCTTTACAGTATCATACATATGAGCACCAACTCATAATGAGGCTACAACCTCAGTTTTGCAAGCTGCAACTTGCT
>JZKD02S1671339.1:25986-59434 GCA_000966675.3 Picea glauca | reverse complement strand
GAGGACACCAGTCCTCCCTAGCTCCACCCAACCACCCTGAAATATAAATCTTTGCTACTAAAACTTATTACAGTGATATGATGTTCAACAATGGCTTACCAGACTCATCACTATTCGGCTGCATTTCGTTGCTCTATCTACCTCATTGCCTTTCTGCACACATCACTTGCACTGTCTGTTCTTCCACATTTTATTCTCTGTGTGCCATGTCCATTCACTGCACAGTTCCTCTTCTGTGCTATTCAGCTGCTGCACTCTCCTCCTTCTTCACACATGAATCAACTTCACCAACAACAACCACAGCAAACTCCAATATCGACAACAACCCTTCTCTTCTCTGTACCGTGTATATATAGCTCCTGTGCATCTTGTGCATGCAATATTCACCATTCCTCTGCATGCTCATACCGTGCCAATCTCCTCCACCTCTAGAGTGCTCTGCGTGATCATCATCGTAACTCTTCAGCTTCTCTAGTCGTTTTCCTATGCGTTCATCATCACTGGATGTTATGTCGAGATTCCTTAGCCTCTATGGTAGTTGAGACTCTTCGTCTTCTCTGTGACAGTCGAGATCACCTTATCTGTTTTAGTTACAGGCTTCCACGCTCATCCATCTGTCAATCCCTTCTAAGAATAGTCTTCCTTCACTTGGACGAAGCTTAGAGACTCTTCATCTCCTCTGGCGATCACACAGGGGTCTCTTCGAATTCTCTAGCAGACGCCATCAATGGTTTCTGGTAGTTTCACTGTGTCATGCATCAGTAGCCCTCTGATCAACACTTGATCTGATGGTTCAAATTACATCGCGATTTCACATATCGCGATATCGGGATTCCTAATGTCAATAATATTTGACATGTCCAACTCTCGATCCCCGAAACTCCGACAAGGACTGGAATCAATGGTCCAGATTCAACCTTAATCTAACGCCTCAGATTACATCGTGATTTCACATATCGCGATATCGGGATTCCTGATGTCAATAATCGTTGACATGTCCAACTCTCGATCCCCGAAACTCTGACAAGGACTGGAATCAACGGTCCAGATTCAACCTTAATCTGACGGCTCAGATTACATCACGATTTCACATATCGCGATATCGGGATTCCTGATGTCAATAATTTTTTATATGTCCAACTCTCGATCCTCGAAACTCCGACATGGTGTAAGTCTGCTGACGTCACATGTGTTAAATAACTACCATGTGTCACCCTGATTCGTGACTTACATGTGCTTGGCATGTTGAATCAGTCTGACACTTGTCATTACCTGGTTGTGCCACGTGTTCCTAGCTGACGTGGTTTGTTGATGTGAGTCGGATCAATGGTCCAAATGTGATCTTGATTTGACGGCTCAGATTACGTCGCGATTTTGCATATCGTGAAATCGATATTTCTGTGGATGATATTACTTGTCATATCCAACTCTTGATCCCTGAAACTCCGACAGGGAGTCGGATCAATGGTCCACATAACCCTCTGAGATGGAAGGTCCTCCTTCTTTTGGGATTTGTGAGCCCTCTACTCCTTGCACTTTTAAATATCGTGCAGGTTTTCCTCGATCCAATGGTGGTCAGACCCTATGCTTAGATATGATGCCTAAGATCTATCCTCCTCTTCAGCGTGCTCTTCTTATCTTTATTCAGATCTAACGGCCCTCATGTTGTCGGGATTTGTGAGCCCTCTACTCCTTTCACTTTACAGAACGTGCAGGTTCTCCTCGATCCAATGGTGGTCAGACCCTACACTCGGATCTAACACCCGAGATCTATCCTCCATATCTGTGCACTCCTCTTGTCTACATTGAGATCTGATGGTCATCATGAATTCGGAATGGGATCCAATGATCACCGACGCTTCTCCTCCAAGCTTACACATCCTTCTTACTTGGAAGAATTTCTAAGTGTCAAAGGTCTCGACCTTTGATCCACCTGTGATCCTAAGTACACTATCTCCCTTGAGCTTTAGTCATGATTTAACCTCATCCTTGGTGCACACCTACGCACTGCATTTGACTCTGCGCTAATTCCTCCTGAGCTTACGTTGTTCCTGTTTTTCCATCGATGCACACTCTGATTTTGCCATCTTCACTGTTGTACTTGCCATCAATGACAAGCATACGCTACCTGTTAAACATTTGCCAACATTTTTTGTTCTTGGTAGTCCCAACACAAAATCCATGCTTATTGCATCCCAAGGCCTCTCTGGTATTGGCAATGGTTGATACAATCTAGTGTTTGTCTTTTCCCTTTTGCATGTTGGCAGATTCTACATCTTTTCACAAACTTTATCACTTTAGTCCTCATACCTGGGCAATAGTATGAATTTCTCAACTGTGAAAATGTGTTATCATGGCCGAAATGTCCAGCCAATCCTCCACTATGCTTCACCTTCAAAAGGTTGTCCCTCATTGAACATTTTGGTATGCATAACTTATTTCCCTTGAACAACAATCCCTCTTGAATCATGTACTCTGCCCATTGGCTCCTCTCTCTCAGCACAGGATTTCCGCATGCTTCGTATGCTTCCTTGAAATATGTGTCATCACAATACATATCCTTTACGTGTTCAAACCCCAAGGTCTTCACCTGAAACTTTTGCAAAATCAAACATCTCCTGCTCAAAGCATCAACAACTTTGTTAGCATTCCCAACAATATGTTTTATGAAAAAAGTAAAATTCTGCATAAACTCAATCCACTTTGCATGCTTCTGATTCAATTTTTCATGTATGGTTATGAATTATAAATCTTAGTTATCGCTATACAAGACAAATTCTCATAGGACAAGGTATTGTCTCAACTTCTTCAAGGATTGAATTATGGAATAACATTCCTTGTCATATGTGGAGTATTTCCTTTTAGTCTCATTCAACTTTTCACTGAAATAGGCTACAGGTCTATTATCCTAGCTCAAAACTGCTCCAATTGCAACTCCACTTTCATCGCATCTCACCTGAAATGTCATTTCAAAATTTGGTAAGACCAGAATTGGCCGTTCTGTTATTTTCTCCTTCAGTATATTGAAGCTCCTCTCATCCTCCTTTGACAATCTAAAAGACTTGTGCATATTCTTTACTGTATCCATCATTGGTGCACAAATTTTGCTAAAATCTTTGATGAACTTAATATAGAAACTTGCTAATCAATGGAAGATCCTTACCTCAAACATGCTTCTTGGTTATGGCCATTCTTTGATTGCTTTCACCTTTTCCAGATCCATCTTTAGTTCATTTGAAGAGATCACAAAACCCAAGTAAATGAGCTATGTCTTCATAAAACAGGATATTTTCATATTTATCAACAACTTCTCCTATTGTAGTATCCTCATAACTAGTGTCAGGTGTCTCAAATGCTCCTCTTTAGTCTTGCTAAAGATTAGTATATCATCCAGATATACAACCACAAACTTGCCAATGAAATCCTTCAGTATTTCAATCATCAATCTCATAAAATTACTTGGGGCATTTGTTAAGCCAAATGGCATAACAAGCCACTCATACAAACCTTCATTTGTCTTAAAGGTTGTCTTCCATTCATCGCCCTCTCTCATTCTTATCTACTGATATCTTCTATTCAAATCTATCTTAGAAAAGAAGTTTTCTCCACTTAGAAAGTCCATTAAATCATCCATTCTTAGCAAAGGTAATCTATACCTAATGTTGATATTGTTAATGCCTCTCGATTCTGTACACATTCTCCATCCTCCATATTTCTTTGGGCTCAACACAGTTGGCACTACGCATGGAATCAAGCTCTCTCTGACCAAACCATTGTCTAGAAAATCCTGGACTTGGTTCTTTACCTCCTCATTCTCTTAAGGTGTCAGTCTATATGCTAATTTGTTTGGTAGACTTTCTTCCGGTAGCAGATCAATATGATGACTGATACTTCTGATGGGTGGAAATGAGTTAGGTAGATCATTCACCACTATTTTGGAAACATTATCCAAAAATTCATGAATTTCTTCAGGCAAATCATCCATTGAATTACTTGTAAGGACAACTCTAGGTTTCCTCACCACAACAAACTACATCTCTTGTTCTTTCTTGGCTTCTTTCAGGAGTTCCTTCCCACTCATGAGAAGTATTCTCATGATGGATTCCTCTTTCACTTTATTTTCTTCTATTGGTAGCAACATGTGTGTCCTACCATTCTTCTCAAAGGTGTATTTATTCTTCCTCCCATCATGAATGGCATTCCTGTCAAACTACCATGGTCTCCCCAACAAAATATGGCATACATCCATGGGAATTACATCACATAGAATTTCATCTCTATATCCTCCTATCTTAAAATTAACCAAGCATTGTTTAGTAACTATTACCTGGTGTCCTTTGTGAAACCATGAGACTTTGTATGGCTTTGGGTGTGCAGTTGTCTCTAGCTCCAATTTCTCCACCATCTTTGTGGATACTAAGTTATCAATGCTCCCACTGTCATTTATCACCTTGCAGACTCTCTCCTTAGTCTTGCAAGTTGTCCTGAATAGATTGTTTCTCTGCACTGACTTCTCAACTTCTGCCTCTGGTTTTAAGAGAAATTTTCTCAACATCGGGGATGTTCCATCCTCTGCTCCTTCTGCTTCAACATTTCTTATCTGTGCTTCTGAAATGTGAGTTTCTCCTCCTTATTCTCTCTTTTTCCTCTCGAGACATTCCCAAGACATGTGCCTGGTCTTTCCACAGATATAGCACCTTACTTCTCCCCCTCTGCTTCTTCCTCTTCCTCTAGAAGAACTTCTTCCACCACCTTTTCTTCCTCGAGAACTTCCTCCTCTTTCCAAGTGACTGTGTGGTTTCTCAGCCTCATCTTTGGATTTATGTGCCTTGTCATGGGCAGCACCCTTGCCTTTATTTGGGGCTGGGCCTCTACCTCTACCTCGTTGATTGTGTTTTCTGGTAAAATTCTCCTCTTCCTTCAGTGTGCATTGATAAGCATCCTCCATGGTCCTTACTGACATCATGTTGATCTCATCCTGGATTTCAGACCTTAGGCCATTTATATACCTGGCAACTTTTTCTTCATCTTTCTCTCTTTGTCCAGTTCTAATGTTTAACTTGTAGAACTCCTCTATGTATTCTTTAATTGTCATACCCTTCTGTCTTAGGTTATGTAGCTTCCTGAACAGATTGATTTTATCATCTTTGGGCATGAATTTAGCCTTCAGCTTGGCTACCATTCTGTCCCAATTCTTTATCTTTTGTTTTCCTTTACTTCTCCTATCTTCTTATAGTTCATCCCACTATAGTGTTGCATGTCCCTTGATCCTAGTGACAACATGTCTCACCCTTTTCTCCTCATCGACATCTTCATAGTCAAAATATTTGTCCATGGATCGTATCCAATCAATCATCTCTAATACATCCAAATTACCTTTGTACATTGGGACCTCTATCTTGGCTCTAGCTCCCAATCTAACAACTACTCTCAGCAAGTGTTCTTCAACAACATTTTCTCCTGCAGCTTCTTCGGCTTCTGCTTGTTCACTTTCTACATCGTTGATGTCTCCAGCATCAGGTGTTTTCCTCTGCACTCCCTCCATCACCTCCAATCTTGCACGAAGTTCTCACATTTTTCTTTCCATATCTTGATTGGATAAAGGTGGCTCCGCTCGTCTCCTTGGTGGCATTGTGTTGACTGCCTCTCACACACAAAGTACATCTTTGAGTTCTTTTGTCTCCTCTCCTTTGCCTTCTATTTGCAATAAAAATTTCGGCTCTAATACCATTTGATGCAGATCCCCCTTTCTCTCCTTAGGGCAGTGTGACCTCCCAGTCTAGGATCGATCAAGAACCGAGTCAGATCGACTCCTCAGGCCTATGCTAGACCCCAAACCCACTTACATAGGTCCTTTCTCCAAAACGCGCAGGTCATATGAGACCTGCAACCTTCTTCTGAGCGTTGTACAAATCTCAACGTCGAACTAGTGCTAGCTCATCTCTGGCTAAGATCCTTCCTTCACATGACCATGGCTGTGACCACCCACTTGTTCAAAAAGTGCGTCATGATTTTGCGAGTCAAGTAACTGCACACGATTATGGGAGCGTTACAACCTCCGTTTCCCTCATAGACGAAATCGTGATGATCTGGGACCTACGGTCCAGATATTCTCTTGATTGACAGCTACAATCAAGTCAGTGTTTCACATTTCGCAACAATAGGAGTGCCACTACCTCCGTTTTCCTGATAGCCAAAATCGTGATGGTCTGGGATCTACAGTCAAGATATTCCCTGGATCGATGGCTACGATCAAGTCCACATTTCGTGTTTCTCGACTATGGGAGCGCCACTACCTCTGTTTTCCTGATAGACGAAATCGTGATGGTCTAGGATCTATGGTCGAGATCTTCCCTTGATCGACAGCTATGATTAAGTTGATGTTTCTCATTTCGCGACTATGGGAGCGCCACTACCTCTGTTTTCTCGATAGATGAAATCACGATGGTCTGGGATCTACAGTCTAGATCTTCCCTCGATTGACGACTACGATCAAGTCGCAATTTCATGTTTCTTGACTTTGGAGGTTGGTTCACCTTTGTTCTCTCGATCATCGACTTGCCGATATTTGCGAGTGAGAAGGTTTTATATAAGGAATATTTTAGAAGGTTTTATAGTAGAAAAAGTTAATAAAGGGGGTCGATTGTTTCTCTTAGAATAATGGTGTTTTGAAATGAATTGAATAAATCAGGGAGGGTGTTTTGTTGGGATAACATAATCGTACTAGAATGTGTTGTGTGATAGAGGACAATGCATGAAATTAGAAGGTGCATCATACTAGAAGGCACCATGTAATATAGGTATGTCCATTCTATATTGAATTATCCCTCTTTGAACAAATTTTCACAACCCTCAAATTAATTGAAATCTCTTTTGGTATGAAGGAAAATTTATATAACCTTTGGTCTATAAATAACGTTGATTTGTAAATAATCACTAGACAAAAGAAGCATAGTGCATTGGCCATGTCATATAAATATCCTTCTTCAAGTCTCCATGTAGGAATGTTTTATCCACATAAATTTGTTCTATCTCTAAGTATATAATAGAAACCTAGTAAATGTTAACTTAGAATTAACTCAGGAAAAGATATAACCAAATTTTATCCCCTCAACTTGGGAATATCCTTTTGCAACCAATATTTCCTTGTTGTTTTCAACATTTCCATCTAAATTGATCTTCTTTTTTAGCACCCATTTACATCCAATGATTTTTCATACATCAATAAATGATACCAAGTCCCACATATTAATTCTTATAAGTGCAAAAATATCCTCATCTGTGGCCAATATTTGGGACTCCTTATATTCCATCTTTGTTTCCATTTTCACAATTTTATCAAATAAAGAAAATATAGATATGAATTCATATATACTATAATAATACCTATTGGCTTGCCTTCTTTTCCAAATGGATCTCCTTAAAGTTTGAGGTGGATTTTCTTCCTCCTCTTCTAAAGTATATGAACCTTCCTCCTCATAAGGTCTATCATGAACTTCTTGTTCATTTTCTAGTTCAAGTTTCTCAATATTGGATGGTAGTTGAATAACCAAATTCTTCTCATCCTCTTTTGGTAGCAGTACCGTTGTAGGAGAAATATTGACTTATTAGAAAATAACACTCCTACTATACAAAAATTTTACATTCATATGATCCCAAATCTTGTACCCTTTCACACTAGTGCCATCACCAAAGAAAATACATTTCATAGCCTTGTTATCCAACTTTGATTGCTTCCCCTTAAGCACATGATAATATGCCTCAAAACCGAAAACATTAAGATAATGAAGTGAGGTATTCTTTCTCATTTATACCTCCACATGGCTCTTATCCATAAAATTTGATGTAGGAGACCTGTTAATAAAGTAACATGTATTAGAAACTACTTCTACCTAGAACTTATTCCTTAATCTATCTTCATTAAACATATTCCTATCTCTCACCATCAACATAGTCCATCCATTCTGCAACTCCATTCTACTAAGGGATATATGGAGCTTTTGTATGTATTTCAATGCCATTATCCTTATGAAACTTATCAATCTCTGTAGAAAAAAAATTACCACCATTATCAGTCCTCAACACCTTGATATTCTTACTAGTTGTATTTTCCAAGAGAGTTTTAGACTCCTTAAATTGACTAAATACAATAGATTTAGTTCTAATAATTTAATATAACCATTTTCTTCAAGAATAATCATCCATGAATGACAAATAATACAAATAATTATAGTAAAAAGAAATTTTATTGGGTCAAATATGATGCATACCCCCCCTTTCTCTCCTTAGGGATACGCAACCTCCCGTTCTAGGATCGATCAAGAATCGAGTCGGATCGACTCCTTGGCCCTATGTTAAACCCCAAACCCACTTACATAGGTCATTTCTCCAAAAAACGCAGGTCGTATGAGACTCGTGACCTTCTTCTGAGCGTTGTACAAATCTCAACGTCGAACTGGTGCTAGCTCATCTCTGGCTAAGCTCCTTCCTTCACATGACCACAGCTGTGACCACCCTCTTGTTCAAAAAGCACATCGCCATTTCACGATTCGGGTATCTACATGTGACTATGGGAGCGTTACAACCTCCATTTCCATGATAGCTGAAATAATGATGATTTGGGACCTACAGTCCAGATCTTCTCTTGATCGACGGCTATGATAAGGTCGGTGTTTCGCATTTCGCGACTATGGGTGGGACACTACCTCTATTTTCTTGATAGCCTAAATCGAAATGGTATGGGATCTACGGTCTAGATATTCCCTCAATTGACGGCTACGATCAATTCGACATTTCACATTTCGCAACTATGGGAGTGCCACTGCCTCCTTTTTCCAAATTTATGAAATCACGATGGTCTGGGATCTACGATCCAGATCTTCCCTGGATCGACGGATACGATCAAGTCACAATTTTTTGTTTCACAACTTTGGAGTTTGGTTCACCTCTGTTCTCTCGATCCCTAACTTCCCGATATTTGTGAGTGTCATATCGATGACTCGCGACTCCCCATGATCTAACGGCTTAGATCGATTCATGAATTTTGGGAGTCCCCTTACCTCCGTTCTTCTGATATCCAAAATCGCAATGGCGCTAGATCGACGATCCAGATCTTTCCTTGGATCAATGACTATGATCAAGTTGGGATTTCGCATTTCACGGCTTTGACTCTTATGGATTCCCTTCGACACTTAGCCGAATTCCAAATCTCTGAACTCCTTTCAGTAGACTCTTATGTAAGACCTGATTCTTGTGAGTGACTGTGCACACCTTGCAATAGTCGCTTTGCACTCCTTACAAAGGGAAAGTTTCATGCTACCTCTTCTGAGCTTCAGAATCGAAAGAGATCCTGTCACACACTCCTTGTGTTCTGTGTGCACACTTTGCACTCACTCAATAGAAGAGAAACAATTGAAACTTATACTAACATTCACAGTTTTATCCATTCATAATGAAATTCATTCATTTATGAAAACACAATAACAAAGAGTTACAAACAGTAATAGTGCTATCCATTTGAGTCAATTTTCCTCTGTCATATTTATTCAAAAGTAAATGGCTACGACTATGATTAAACAACAACAAATAAAAACTCAGAACTTCCCTACTGACTCGCAGCAGCCTCATTTGGGCTTACAAAACCTCTATTTATCTCTGAGGGTTCTTAGGGTTCCCTCGAGTAATCGTCTCCTCGAAAAATGAAAAAACTAACTGCTACCTAAGTTCAATTAAATTCAATACTCGGAGTGAAACTCCCAAATCACTCATGATCATCTGCCCCCAAGCGTTTGGTCTTCTTTTGTTTTTCCAATAAGCTCTAGAAGATTCATAGTAACTCCCCGTGTTTTAGATTCTGAAATGATTCCCATGCACTAGGTGGTCCTGCCATGTGTGCTTGTTGACGATGCTCTTGCATCATACTCCCCCTGAACAAAAATTCATGGACCCCTTTCCATGAGCTCCTGCATCGAATTTCCATGGTTTTGGATATCAACTTCACTTTCCCAACTGGTGTCTTCTATTGGGTGCCCTTTCCACTTGACCAGATATTCAAAACAGGTCTTACTCTTGGTCTTCTTGCCAAGTCTCTGATCAATGATCTTCTCCATCTGTGGTTTTTCTGCCATAGGAATTTGTTTCTCCCATGAATCCTCTCTTGATATTTTGATTCCTCTGTGTCATCTTTCCTGTAAGGATACAGGTCTGAGATGTTAAATATGGGTGATATGCCCACATCATCTGGAAGCTCAATCTCATAGACGTTTGCGTCAAACTTCCTCAATATCTTACATGGTCCTATCTTCTTCATTTTTAACTTGCTATATGTTCCCCTAGGGAACCTTTATTTCCTGAGATGTGCTAGAACCTGATATCCCACCTCAAATTGAACTTCCCTTTGATGTTGATCAACTCTACGCTTGTATTCTTGGCTAGAGCTCTGTAACTATCCTCTGATTTGGCTATGGAGTTTTTGCATTTCTGCAGCAAAATGTTCTTCTCCAGTACTTTTGATCTTACTATGTCCCAAGTTTCTCAACTCAGATACTCCCCTTGGCTGCATTCCATACAATATTTGGAATGGTCTCTTTCCAGTGCTCCTATTTGGTGAATCGTTGTATGCAAATTCTGCTTGTGGCAGAATCTGATCCCACTGATTATGATGCTCAGTGACTAGACTACTCAATAAGTTTCCCAAAATTTTGTTTACCACCTCAGTCTGTCCATCTGTCTAAGGTTGATAAGTTCAGCTGAAGGACAGATCCATCCCCAACTTCTTCCACAGTTTTCTCCAAAAATGACTAACAAATTTTGTGTCTTTTTCTGAGACAATGCTTCTGGGTAGGTCGTGAAGTCTCACAACTTCCTTGAAAAATAGATTTTCAACATGGGTTGCATCAATGGTCTTCTGGCATGGGATAAAATGTGCCATCTTAGAAAATCTATCCACTACCACAAATATGGAATCACGTCCTTTTTGCATTCATGGCAGCCGCAACACAAAATCCATGCTTATTGCATCCCAAGGCCTCTCTGGTATTGGCAATGGTTGATACAATCCAGTGTTTTGTCTTTTCCCTTTTGCATGCTGGCAGATTCTACATCTGTTCACAAACTTTATCACTTTAGTCCTCATACCTGGCCAATATTATGAACTGCTCAACTGTGCAAATGTTTTATCATGACTGAAATGTCCAGCCAATCCTCCACTGTGCTTCTCCTTCAAAAGGTTGTCCCTCATTGAACATTTTGGTATGCATAACTTATTTCCCTTGAACAACAATCCCTCTTGAATCATTTACTCTTCTCATTGGCTCCTCTCTCTCAGCAGAAGATTTTCACATGCTTCATATGCTTCCTTGAAATCTGCGTCATCACAATACATATCCTTCAGGTGTTCAAACCCCAAGGTCTTCACCTGAAACTTTTATAGAATCAAACATCTCCTTCTCAAAGCATCAACAACTTTGTTAGCATTCCCAACAATATGTTTTATGAAAAAAGTAAAATTCTACATAAACTCAATCCACTTTGCATGCTTCTGATTCAATTTTTCTTGTCTGCTTATGAATTGTAAAGCTTGGTTATCACTATACAAGACAAATTCGCGTGGGACAAGGTACTGTCTCCACTTCTTCAAGGATTGAATTATGGCATAAAATTCCTTTTCATATGTGGAGTATTTCCTCTTAGTCTCATTCATCTTTTCACTGAAATAGGCTACAGGTCTATTATCCTGGCTCAAAACTGCTCCAATTGCAACTCCACTGTCATTGCATCTCACCTGAAATGTCTTTTCAAAATTTGGTAAGACCATAATTGCTCATTCTATTATTTTCTCCTTCAGTATATTCAAGCTCCTCTTGGCCTCCTTTGTCCATTTAAAATACTTGTGCATCTTTTTTACTATATCCATCATTGGTGCACAAATTCCACTGAAATCTATGATGAACTTCCTATAGAAACTTGCTAATACATGGAAGCTCCTTACCTCAAACATGCATCTTGGTGATGGCCATTCTTTGATTGCTTTCACCTTTTCCAAATCCATCTTTAGTTCATTTGAAGAGATCACAAAACCCAAGTAAATGAGCTATGTCTTCATAAAAAAACACTTTTTAAGATTTATCAACAACTTCTCCTGTTGTAGTCTCCTCATAACTAGTGTCAGGGGTCTCAAATGCTCCTCTTTAGTCTTGCTAAAGATCAGTATATCATCCAGATATACAACCACAAACTTGCCAATGAAATCCTTCAGTATTTCAATCATCAATCTCATAAAATTACTCGGGGTATTTGTTAAGACAAATGGCATAACAAGCCACTCATACAAACCTTCATTTGTCTTAAAGGTTGTCTTCCATTCATCACCCTCTCGCATTCTTATCTGGTGATATCCGCTATTCAAATCTATCTTAGAAAATAAGTTTGCTCCACTTAGACAGTCCATTAAATCATCCATTCTTGGAAAACAGAATCTATAGCTGATGGTGATATTATTAATGGCTCTTGATTCTGTACGCATTCTCCATCCTCCATATTTATTTGGGCTCAACACAGTTGTCACTGTGCATGGACTCAAGCTCTCTCTGACCAAACCTTTGTCTAACAATTCCTGGACTTGGTTCTTTACGTCCTCATTCTCTCGAGGTGTCAGTCTGTATGCTACTTTGTTTGGCAGACTTTCTTTTGGTATCAGATCAATATGATGACTGATACTTCTGATGGGTGGAAATGAGGTAGGAAGCTTATCCACCACTATTTCACAAACATTATCCAACAATTCCTGAATTTCTTCAAGAAAATCATCCATTGAATTACTTGTAAGGACAACTCTAGGTTTCCTCACCATAACAAACTGCATCTCTTGTCCTTTCTTGGCTTCTTTCAGGAGTTCCTTCCCACTCATGAGAAGTATGCTCACGATGGATTCCTCTTTCACTTTATTTTCTTCTATTGGTAGCAACATGTGTGTCCTACCATTCTTCTCCAAGGTGTATTTATTCTTCCTCCCATCATGAATGACATTCCTATCAAACTGCCACAGTCTCCCCAACAAAATATGGAATACATCCATGGGAATTACATCACATATAATTTCATCTCTATATCCTCCTATCTTAAAATTAACCAAGCATTGTTTAGTAACTATTACCTAGTGTCCTTTCTGCAACCATGAGACTTTGTATGGCTTTGGGTGTGCAGTTGTCTCCAGCTCCAATTTCTCCACCATCTGTATGGATATAAGTTGTCAGTGCTCCCATTGTCAACTATCACCTTGTAGACTATGTCCTTAGTCTTGCAAGCTGTCCTGAATATATTGTTTCTCTGCACTAGCTTCTCAACTTCTGGCTCTGGTTTTAAAAGAAATTGTATCAACATCATGGATGTTCCATCCTCTGCTCCTTCTGCTTTAACATTTCTTCTATGTGCTTCTGAAATGTGAGCTTCACCTCCTTCTTCTCTCTTTTTCCTCTCGGGACATTCCCAAGACATGTGCCCTATATTTCCACAGAGATAGCACCTTACTTCTCCCCCTCTGCTTCTTCCTCTTCCTCTAGAAGAACTTCTTCCACCACCTTGTCTTCCGCAAGAACTTCCTCCTCTTTCCAAGTGATTGTGTGGTTTCTCAACCTCATATTTTGATTTATGTGCCTTGTCATGGGCAACGCCCTTGCCTTTGTATGGGGTTGGGCTTCTACCTCTACCTCGTTGATTCTATTTTATGGTCAACTTCTCCTCTTCCTTCAATGCAAACTAATAAGAATCCACCACGATCCTTACTGAAATCATGCTGATCTCATCCTGGATTTCATACCTCATGCCATCTATATACCTGTAAAAATTTTCTTCATCTTTCTCTCTTTGTCCAGTTCTGATGTTCAGCTTGTAGAAATCCTCTGTGTATTCTTTAGCTGTCATACCCTTATGTCTTAGGTTTTGCAGCTTCCTGAATAGATTGATCTGATAATAGTTGGACATGAATTTAACCTTCAGCTTGGCTATCATTCTGTCCCAATTTTTTATCTTTTTGTTTCCTTTACTTCTCCTCTCTGCTTGCAGTTCATTCCACCATAGTGTTTCATTTCCCTTGATCCTGGTGACAGCATGTATCACCCTTTTCTCCTCATCGACATCTTCATAGTCGAAATATTTTTCCATGGATTGTATCCAATCCAACATCTCTTTAGTATCCAAATTACCTTCGTACATTGGGACCTCCATCTTATCTTTAGCTCCCAATCTAACAACTGCTCTCAGCAAGTGTTCTTTAGCAACAATTTCTCCTACGGCTTCTTTCGCTTCTGCTTCTTCACATTCTGCATCATTGATGTCTTGAGCATCAGGTGCTCTCCTCTACATTGCCTCCATCACCTCCAATCTTGCACGAAGTTCTCGCATTTCTCTTTCCATAGCCTGATTGGCTAAAGGTGGCTCCACTCTTCTCCTTGGTGGCACTGTGTTGACTGTCTCTCACACACAGAGTACAAATTTGAGTTCTTTTGTCTCCTCTCCTTTTCTTGCTATCTGCAAGCAAAATTTTGGCTCTGATACCACTTGATGCAGACCCCCCCTTTCTTTCTTTAGGGTTGTGTGACCTCCTAGTCTAGGATTGATCAAGAACTAAGTAGGATCGACTCCTCGGGCCTATGCTATACCCCAAACCCACTTACACAGGTCCTTTCTTCAAAACGCATAGGTCATATGAGACCCGCGACCTTCTTCTGAGCGTTGTACAAATATCAACATTGAACTGGTGCTAGCTCATCTCTGGTTAAGCTCCTTCCTTCATGTGACCACTTGCTTGTTCAAAAAGCACGTCATGATTTCATGATTTGGGTATCTGCATGCAACTATGGGAGCGTTACAAACTCCATTTCCCCGATAGCCGAAATCGTGATGATCCAGGACCTATGGTCTAGATCTTCCCTTGATCGATGACTATGATCAAGTCAACGTTTCATGTTTCACGACTATGGGAGAGCCACTACCTTCGTTTTCCTGATAGCCAAAACCACGATGGTCTAGGATCTATGGTCCAAATATTCACTCGACCGACAACTATGATCAATTTAGTGTTTCGTGTTTCATGACTACCTCCATTTTCCTGATAGCCAAAATTGCGATGGTCTAGGCTCTATGGTCCAGATCTTCCCTCGATTGACGGCTACGATCAAGTCGTCATTTCATGTTTCGTGACTTTGGAGGTTGGTTCACCTCTATTCTCCCAATCCCTAACTTCCCGATATTTGCGAGTGTCAGATCGACGACTCATGACTCCCCATGATCTAACGGCTCAGATTGATTCACAATTTCTCATTTTGTGACTTTTGGGAGTCTCCTTACCTCCGTTCTCCCGATATCTGAATTTGAGATGGTGCTAGATCGACGATCTAGATCTTTCCTTGGATCAACGACTATGGTCAAGTTGGGATTTCACGTTTCGTGGCTTTGACTCTTATGGAGTCCCTTCGACACTTATCCGAATTCCAAATCTCCGCACTCCTTGCAACAGACTCTTACGTAATACTTGATTCTTGTGGGTGACTATGCACACCTTGCAGTAGTCGCTTTGCACTCCTTGCAAAGGGAAAGTTTCGTGCTACCTCTTCTGAGCTTCAGAATCGAAAAAAATCCCGTCACGCACTCCTTGCATTCTTTGTGCACACTTTTCACTCACTCAAAAGAAGAGAAACAATTGAAACTTATACTAACATTCATAGTTTTATCCATTCATAATGAAATTCATTCATTTATGAAAACACGATAATAGAGATTTACAAACAGTAACAGTTCTATCCATTTGAGTCAATTTTCCTCTGTCATATTTATTCAAAATTAAATGGCTACAACTATGATTAAACAACAACAACTAAAAACTCAAAACTTCCCTACTAACTTGCAACAGCCTCATTTGGGCATACAAAACCTCTATTTATCTGTGAGGGTTCTTAGGGTTCTCTCGACTACTCGTCTCCTCGAAAAATGAAAAAACTAAATGCTACCTAAGTTCAGTTACATTCAATACTCAGAGTAAAACTCCCAAATCACTCGTGATCATCTGCCCCTAAGTGCTTGATCTTCTTCAGTTTTTCCAATCAGCTCCAGAAGATTCGCAGTAACTCCCCACATTTCAGATTCTGAAATGATTCCTAGGTGTTGAGTTGTCCTGCCGCGCATGCTTGTTGATGATGCTCTTTCATCAAAATACATCAAATTGAATTAAGTCCAATAACAAATAAACTTGTCAGAGGTAGAATAAAAATGAACACGGTTTTGTTTTCCATATATGCAATGCTCACAAAAACCAAATTCAAGAAAAAAATAATTCAATCCATCAACAATATCATTGTTTTTAAAGCCCTGTAGGCCCTTCTCACCTATATCGCCCAATATTTGGTGTCATATCATTTTTTTCTCTATGGGTAACTTACATTTTTAAGTAAGATCTTGTTTAGGTACCCAAAAAATCATGACCATCAAAAGTAGATGTAGGTTTTACTTGTGAAGGTGTAGATCCTACAGATCTCTTTGTTACAAAAATTTAAGAACTATTACATTGACTAGTACACACATCAAGCTAGAATAAAGTTACCAAATGAACACCCTTAGTGAGCACCATAGCTCCTCAAGCCATCTTGCAAAAGTTCTTGGAATATCATGCCCAAAGACATGTTGGGAATCTCTAGAGTGTTGGGGATGGAAGGACATACCAATTGGGAAGCCTTTACCTACCTAGGAATTCCTATCTCTAGAACTATCCCCAGGGCGACACAGTGGAACCACTTAATAGACAAGTTGAAAAAGCGAATTTCCTCCTGGGGGGCGAATTGGCTAAATCTAGCAAGGAAAGTTGTTTTAATTAAGTCTGTTCTGGCCAGTGTGCCCATCTACCAGAACTCTCTGCTTCTATCCCCTCACCTCATAATTTAGAAAATGGAAGCAATGTAAAGAAGTTTCCTATGGGAAGGTGGAAAGCAGACAGGAAGGAGGCTTCACCTAATAAGCTGGGAAAATATCTCCAAGCCTCTCTTGGAGGGAAGCCTCAGCTTCAAAAAAACCCAAGTACAAAAACTGGCTTTGGGGGCGAAATTGCTCTGGCACATTTTCAGTGGTGATCTGGCCTGGAGCAAAGAAGCTCTGTGGAAAAAATACTTCAGGGGCGCAAAAGAGATATGCCTAGAAAATCCTTGCAGGGAGGTTAAGGGGTCTCCTCTCTTCTCACTCTGCAAAAAGTCCATGATGTTGTTCACCCCCCATCTCACCTGGGTGCCGAGAAGGGGGAAGAAAATCAAAATCTGGCATGACTCTATTCTAGGAGATCCTCCACTCTATCTAAGATAGGACCTGCAGCGACTAAAAAATTGGATGGACGGGAAAAACTTAAAAACGCTCTCCGACATCTCAACGTGGAGAAAGGACAGATGCAAGACGTGGCAAGGTTGGGAAGTGGCCAATTTACCCCTGGAGTTAGAAGGTGATTGGGGTGCTCTTAAGCTCTGTCTTCAGGGGAAATCCCCCCTCCGAAAATGAGGGAAGGACGAGAGAGGCAAGGGGAAGATTGCCCAACCGTATACTACCTCCTTGGGCTACAAAACATTCTTAATCAGACCCAACGTCCCACCCAACCCGTCACTCTGGAAATCTATTTGGCATTCTAAGACCATCCCCAAAATTGATCTCTTTCTCTAGACTCTTGGCCATGGCAGTATTCAAACATGAGAGAATCTCCAAAGGAGAGGTTGGGAGGGCCCCTTCAGATGTCCTCTCTGTCATCAGGCTGGCAGTTGGGTTGCAAAACAATATCCCTCGCCCTCAAGACATCAAGGCCCTCCTCTAGAGTTGGGACTCCCTTTATCCATTTCAAGCTCAAAAACAAAGCTATGCCTCAGGACTCTAGAGTGCCCTACCAAGGTTCGTCCTGTGGGGACTTTGGCTGGAAAGGAATAACAGAGTATTTAGGGACAAGGTAAGAAGCGTGCCCCTAGTGGGATCAAGTGTTCAAACACTCTTCAGCAATTGGGCCAACTCCCTAAGTCAACAAAAATGCAATAGGACGATGGACGAAGAGGAAGAGCTCTAGCTGGCCCAGTTCAAAATTCAAAAACATAAGGGGAGTACAGACAGCACCACACGACAAGAAGAGTGGAAAATCAGGACAGGGAAGGAGGAATTCGACAAATGGAAGAAAGAAAGAAAGGCCTACATCCTGTCCTTCGATGGGGCCTCAAAGGGAAACCCAGGACAAGCAGGTGGATGAGGGGTGATCGAAAGCCCCAATGCAGAAACTCTGTTGCGATACGCCCTGGGCCTAGGCACTGCCACTAATAACTATGCAGAAGCAATGGCTCTGTGGAAAGGTCTAAGACAAGCCAACAAGCAAGGGATCCAGAACCTGGTCATCATTGGCGACTCCCGAATCATAATAAAGGCCATTATCCAACCCTCCAAAAACAAAAACGCACAACTCAACAACCTGCTGGAACGAATCCGCCTCCTTCTTAGAAACTTCACCTCATACGATTTATTCCACGTCTTGAGGGATCTGAATGAGGGCGTGGACAAATAAGCAAACAAAGGCGTTCCCCTGGTGCCAGGAAGTATGTACTTAGATGATGTTCTATCCATGGTGGAGGTACCTTAACCATTCAATCACTCAAATACGTAGATCATGCAAGTGGCGCTGAGGGAGACAGGACATCAGAGGTCATGCCCAGACTCAACCAGTAGAGGTTCGCGTGATTGGAGGAAGGGAGCAAAGGACGTCCCGAGAAGGATCAGATCTCAAGCAAAGTGGAGACAGCAGGACAACCTTCCCATACCTCTTGGGGAATTCAAAGCAGAGCATAATGATGAAAGCAGAGAGGGCGAGGTTAAATTAGAATTGTGTCCTCAGGCCAAGAGAAAATCTAAGCTCAGCTGTGTAGAGAGTCCGACTGAGAGGAATATCTGCGGGCGTAGAAGGGAAGGCAAGATGGCAGAAAGATCCAACAGCAAGCTCACCATGGAGGAGCGACTGAAGCTCATGGATTCAACACTGGAAGGCTTGAAACACATGCTCCAATACCAGCTCGACTTCTTAGAGAATTTAGACTCGGAAGCAGGCAGAAGGCTGGAACAGCTAGAGCAAGATATCTCCACGAAAAAGTTTGGTTTCACGGGGGAGCTCAGCAAATTGCACCAAGAATTGAAGAATCCACAGGACGAGTTTGAGGAAAGGATCGATCTACTGGAAGCCAAGATGTCCCAGTTGAATAACGAATGGAGGAAGGATCCCAAAAATTAACTAGTTTCTCGGTCTGAAGCATTCTTCCCCCCTCTCAAGCATCTTGACATTTTGTATAGAAGTCAAGGGTCTAAATAATTCAGTGAAAGTAGATGAATAGATCCGCTTCCGGTGAAGAAGACCTGTTTTAGTAATTTAAGTATTACAGTTCAGCTCCTTATAGGCATCTGCGCAGTGATGCCCTGCCATTTTGTAACCGATTAAGTGGCTAGTCCACCATTTAATACAAATCCCTCTAAACGTTATTGTCAAAAAAAAATATCCTCCCTCCCAAAATCCTCCAAGCAACCTCTTTCATGCTTTATCAAAAAACTCGATGAGATTATGTGTGTGTGAGTTCAAGACTACTCCAGGAACCTTGCTTTGTGCTTTGTGGAGAATGGTTTGATGGACCAATTTATAGGTATTTGGCCATCCCCTAGAGTAATGGTGATTTGTTTGGATAAAAATTGGAGACCTATGATAAAATGGATACTCTCACATTCCTTTTGCAGAGGAGGTTTCTTCACCTTCCTATTAAAATAGAATTAAGGATGATATATTATCTTCAAAGGTATGTACCTGAACCACTTGACTGTCAACTTCTGTCTAGAAAATGACACCCACTTGAATTTTCTAGTCTGGGTTCATTTTCCCTACCTCCCTCTTCACTGCTAGAATGATGACACCATTCAAAATATAGGGAATACCCTTGGAAAGTACGTAGATCGTGTTGAACCCATATATGGTGTGCAAGTGTGTGCCCGAATATGTGTTGAGTTAAACTTGGAGAAAGGCCTCCTAGAAGAGATCAATATAACTCTAGACAATTGGTCTTACCACCAACAGGTAGATTATGAATAACTCCCATTCAAATGTAAATTTTGTCATGAGTATGGGAACTTCGCAAAAAACTGCACCAAGTCAACTTTAAAGCCAACTTCAACTAAACCTAATGAGAAATGGTAGCAACAGAAGAAGAGAAGACAAGCCTTCAAGCAAGGCATGCAAGGCCACCATGAGAAAACTCAACCTCCCCGAGGAGATCCCTCCAAACCAATACATGCATTGGGACCTTCTCCCTTTTCCCACCTGCAAAGAAAGGACCCACTAGTAAGTAAGAACCAATACAAATATCTTTCCAGTATGGATGCGATTAAATCATAAGGACAACATTCAAATCCTAAGTATCATTATTCCATATATGCGGAACCATATCGGAAGGATGCCCTTGGGGGCACCCTTCTTGGAAAATTGATTGTCATTGATGTCAACTTTAGAAGAAGTCTATAAGCCTCTATGAGCAATCAGAATGGAAGTTATCAGAAATAACAAAGGTATGAGAGAAAGTTCAAAAGCATGAAAATTGGGAAAGAGGTTGTCAGAAGAAGGTACACTATTAAGGGGAGTTACCCTTTTCCATTGATGAGAAGGGGGGAGAGAAGGAACAAAAGTATGAAGACAGGGGGAGCATTGGTCGCAGGGGGAGCATGAGCATTGCCATCAATTCCAAAGGGGGGGATTGTTGGAAAATTGATTGTCATTGATGTCAACTTTAGAAGAATTCTAGAAGCCTATAGAAGTAATGGGTATAATTGAGGAAGTCTCCAAAGTGGCCCCCTTATGGCATAGCTTTGAGCATGGACATCATGGAAAGATGCTTTGAAGAATTCTACAAGCAACCCAGAGGTGTGGTCATGAGACCTGAAGTTGACTGAGGAAAATAAGGTTAAAGAATATATTGCATCAACAACATGTTGTACTCAAGTTCTCTGGATGAAGAAAACCCTTCAATATATACAAGTGAAGTATGTTGGGCCTATTTTGATATTTTGTGACAATACCAGTGCTATAAGTATCTCCAATAATCCATCAATGCATTTCAAGAAAAAACATATTTCGATCAAGTTTCAGTTTCTACAGGAACAAGTTATAGAAAATAATATCAAGTTAGAGTACATTGGGACAAAGGAATAGATTGCAGACATCATCAACAAACCTCTTCCAAGAGATACATTTGAGTATCTTAGACAAAAACTTTGAGTAGTTTTTGCTCCACAGTTATCTATACAGATTTTTTCTAAGAAGACAAGGGAAGAGAGATCATCTATGAAGAGAATTTATTGATGTTGGATTAGTCAATAAAGGAGTATTCGCATGAATGATTTATATACATGTCAGTAGTTTATTTCATTAGGAAGAAACAATGGACAAAAATCACCGAGGGAGAGAAAGAACAAATTATTGGAGATAAAAATGCAGGCATAGAAACCAAAATAAGTAAATGGATATGTACACTAGAACAGAGGCACCTTGCACTACTATCCATAATTGAACCCAACAACTTTGAGGAAGCCAGTAATGATGAAAATTGGATCAAGGCTATGGAAGAAGAACTAGATCAGATAGAGAAGAATGAGACATGGGAACTGGTTCTAAGACCTAAATACAAAAATGTGATTGGTAAAAAATGGGTTTTCATCAACAAACTAAACGATGATGGACATGTAACCGAAAACAAGGCAAGGTTAGTATGCAAAGGATATGCTCAAGTTGAAGGAGTAGATTTTGAAGAAACCTTTTCCCCCATTTCCAGAATGATCTTGGCCTATGCATGTTCCAAGAGAATCAAAGTATATCAGATGGACGTAAAATCATCATTTCTAAATGGTGAGTCTACATCGAACAACCAAAAGGGTTTCTACTTTCAGAAAGGGAAGATTATGTATGCTTGTTGAAGAAAGCTCTGTATGGACTCAAGAAATCTCTTAGAGCCTGGTATTCAATATTGCACAGGTATTTGCAGCAACAAGGATTCTAAAAGGGTAATGTAGATATAAATCTCTATGTAAAGGTTGATAGGAACAACATACTTATCATTGAAGTATATGTGGATGGAATTATCTTTGGAAGTGATGATGACATGCGAGTAAGATATATACATGTATATGGAAACTATGATTATAAGTGTTGAGGTCAACTTAATATATGATAAAAAGATTTTTTCAACTTTTATCATGATTCGTTTAAATTTCCTACATTTATTGTTTACTCTCACTACATACTTTTTTATTGTATATTGTTTGTAGACATATATATACACATATATGGAAATTATGATTATAAGTGTTGAGTTCAACTTAATATATGATAAAAAGATTCTTTCAACTTTTATCATGATTCATTTAAATTTCCTACATTTATTATTTAGGTCTAGTGTTTTGACAAAGTGATCGTTATGTATTTTGCAAAAAAATTCTCGAGAAGTTCAATATGGCATATTGTAAGGAAACTTCTACATTTACGGAGGTTGGTCTAATGTTATCATTTCACAATCTAGTAAATCACTATATAGATAGTTGGTGGGTAGCATGATCTATCTAGAGCCACTAGGTTATATTTGAACTTTGTATTTAGTTACATTTCTAGGATTATAACATTTACTCATAGCAATTATTTTATGGAATTCAAAATAATTTTTTAAATATGTGAAGGGTACCTTAGTTTATGACATCCTATATGAAAGGTGGGTGGACTTCCAAATGACAAATTACATAGATTCAAATTGGATAGATTCATTGGTTTATAAGAAATCAAATTGGATAGGTTGAAATCCACAATAAATTTTGGTTTAATCTTAATATAAATATAGTGTTAAATATAATGTTTTGGTTGATAAAAAACAAAATATATTAATAACTTCATTCACTAAAATATAATATAAAAAAATAATGATTACAATTAGTAAGATAATTTGGTTAAGAAAAATAATTATTAATTATTAATGTGAAAGTTAAACAAACTAAACCTACTTACTACCATAAGTAATAAAATTGTTTTGAAGATGGTAAATATAGCATATTTCATAAGCAAATAAAGAATACTATATATTGGGAGGTGCACATTGTCACTACATTCAACAATTAATGGATAATTATTAAATAGCGTTGAAATATTGTGTAACTCCATAGTACATTATATACATATTCACTCAACATCCTTTCTTTTAAATAATTTTGTGACTTTTAGAAGTAAGCATGGTGCAGTCTTAGTATGATCATTACAAGGAGGTGATAAAGTTAGATATATAATTGGTAAGGAAAGTTTTTTTCAAGACGAGCGGGAGGAGATAGATTTCTAGGGTTTGTGATGGGTTAGGGCTTCTCGACCCCTCATAGGGGTTGGTAGTTGGAGGTTTGGATTGGGCTTCTTGGATGTGAGTCCAGGTGAGTTATGGTTCTTTAGATAAGGTGGCAGGTGGAGAATACTGGGTAGGGGAAGCATAGTACTGAGTTGTTAAAATGATGGTTGAGATGGTGTCTGGGGCAGAGGTCCAACTGGTGGAATTATCGGAGGAGCAGTGGTGGAGTAAAAAAGGACTGTACAAATTTGATGCGGAGTATAGAGAAGATTTATGGAGGTACAAACAACATTGAAAAATGCCAAGTGAGGCGGCAAAGGTAGTGGAAGCTGAGTGGATGGGCAGTGCAATGATTGAGACACTTGACATTCCATCGGTCGATCCGTCCCGGTGTAGTACACTAGACATAACAAATGAAATCTTTTCTAGGGAATCGAATTGTGGGGGGAAGCACAAGGAGGAGAAGGTGAGTGTCTCGACCAATACTGTGCATTTTGCTAAAGGGGTTGGTCTGGAACAAAAACCATAGGGGGGAAAGATTCACCGTTCTGATAGTTGTGGCGGAACACTAATCGATCGTGGTTGGTCAGAGAGTAGTGTCTCAGAGTCTGCGCAGTGAAACAGGTCGAGTGAAGGGGCAATCCTTGGCATAGATCGTTTTATTAGCTTCTGTAGTCACGCGCTAAATAGTCCAGTTTCAGATAAGTCTCAACACCCTATTCCTCGTGATGGGGAGGGGAGAGATCGAGGGGAAGAAGTTTCTCTGAGACTGTGCAGCGAGTTAGGGGGAGTGGTAGGAGTTTTTTGCAGGCGGTCGAGGGTAGAGGCTATGTGGTTTCGGCAAGGACAAGGGAGCTTCCCTCTTTGGGGGGGTCGAATTTAATCAAGAGGCACGAGAATTATAGATCAGTTACAGGATTAAGAGCATGGAAGCCGAGAAAACTAAAAGCATTTGTGACACTAGGAAGAGACGTTGGGATGGAAGTCATGGGTAGTTTTTCCCTTCACAGCCTAGTGGGTAGATTTGGCTACTGGGCACTGGGGGTAAAGGATATACGTGCATGGGTAGCAGAAAAATGGGGGTTGTTGCTAGGATATGAACTGGAGACTTTTATCCTATTGAAGGGATGGTTCTGCTTCTTATTCGGGTCTTCAGAAGATGCAGAGAGTGTACTTCAGCAGGTATGGGTCGTAAATGAAGGTAGCCTGATACTAAAACGTTGGCATTTGGCATTCAATCCAGAAAAAAGAGATTTTTAGGTTTTGTCACTTATGGGTGCTTTTACTAGGGTGTCCACTAGCGCTGTGGAGCTTAGATGTGTTCACAATCATAGGGAGCACTATTGGAAAATTTATTCATGTGGATTTGAAACTGTTGGGGGGGCATGATCGTCGGATGGGAAATATATCGGTTGAAATGGATACTTTTGATGGGATTCCAAAGGATGATTCCATTTCTTTGCAGAGTCTGAAGTTTCATCAACGACTAGACTATGTCAGTATTCCTTTCCGATGCTCGGGGTGTAAGGTGAATGATCATCTTCGGAATCAGTGCATGGGAGCAGTAGCACATAATCCTCCTCTTGTTGTTGGGAATTCGGGGCCGAATTCAAGGGATAACTCACATGTTCTGGATGCACAAACCGATTAGATTGACAATCAGATTTTGAAAGCGATGAGGAAATGGGTAAGTCTTTTTCCTATAGTTCAAAAAATTTTAAAAGTTTGAGTAATATGTTTATGCATGAGGGGGCGATGATAGTTCTAGATATACAAACTGGAGACTCATCATTGAAGGGAGGGATAGGAGTAAATATTTTAGAGAATGGTGAGAGCTTTCCTGAGTTTTCTGAATTGAGGGTGTGTTTGGAAGGTGTGGGGAGTATAAACAAGGGAGTTGGGGCCGACTGTCCAGAGGTAGTTAATCGGATGGGTGGGGCGGATTTACTTACAAAACCTGTGTCGGGTTCAGGGATAGGGAGGATTACGCTGTCGTTTATTGATGGATCAGATTCTAAGGCTAAGGGTGTAACTATTAAGAAAAAGATTGTGTTATCAACATAATTCTCGGGATGTGGGGATTCACAAGGGAAGTCAGATAGGTTAGGGTCTGCAGAAGTGCTTCTCTTGCTGGTTAGTGCTCGAAGCACAGGACTGGTGGAGGGGACTAGGACACAAAATTCTACTATTGGGGTGAAGGGAGTTACTAGTGGGAACAATTTTTGGGGTATGGACGGGAAGGAAGCTATCAATTCGATATTATCCACAGTTGAGGGATCTACAAGGCTAGATTCGGGCTCCGTGGAGGGGTCACAAAATTCTAATGCTATGGTGGAGGGAGTTATTAGAGGGAACAAAATTTGGGGATTGGACGGGAAGGGAGCTATAAATTCGATAACATCCATAGTTGAGGGGTTGGAAAGGCTGGAATCGAGCTCCGAGGAGGGGTCACACTCTCTAAATGACTTGGATCCGACTGTGTTATCGGAAGTGGAGGAATCATTAAAAACTTTCTTACTTTCCTATAGGCAGGTTCTAACTTGTACGTGGATTCCTATTTTTGTTGGTGGGGAGTTATTAAATAATCATGGTGAAAATATTGGGATGGCGGAGGGGAATAGGGGTCTGACATCTAGTGGTCGGGGGGATGGGGATATATTTCTTAAAGGGGCGGTTTTAGGAGGATTGGAAAAATAATTCTCTCCTCTTAAAACTATAAGTGCTAGGAAATTGGGAAAAGAGAAGGAAATCCTTGTTGTGAATTTTTTGGAGGGTACAACAGGCCCTAGGCCGCTTAGAGCTCAGAAATCCCTGACAAGGGTGAAAATATGATTTTGGAAACTTTGAAAGTGAGAGGAGTGGGGTGCTCCTTAAAATATCTAGCCCTCAATAGGTTCTTAGAGAAAAATAAGCTAGATATTCTGTTCATTCAGGAAACCATGGTAGGAGCAGAAAAAGCAAGGGAGGTTTTTAATAAAATTCTTCATAAGTGGCACCTTTGCGGGGTAGACTCTTATGGTATTTTATGGGGTCTGCTCACAGCCTGGAATCCTCGTAAGGATGATTTTGTTGCGTACTTGACACCTGTAGGGATTTTGTTGGAAGGTGTCGTGAAAGATACTAATTTAAAGATGAAGTTGATCAACTGTTATGGGTCGTATGTTGACATAGTGATGTTTTTGGGAAGATTTAAAAAGATTTGGGATTTTTGATATGGAAAATTTAATTATGGGGGGTGATCTTAATTTTACCACCTCAAGTAGGGAATTTTGGGGTGAAGGCGTTAGGGTGGACCCTTTACAACTTTATTTTATCCATTTGATACAAGATGGTGGGTTAGTGGATGCGGAGCCATTAAAAGTTCTTCCAACTTGGAGGAATGGAAGAAAAGGTCAAGGATTTATTGCTAAAAGGTTGGATCATTTCTTGATTTATGAGAAACTTGTTTCTTCAGAAATTAGATATTGATATTGGGTCTACAATGACAAGATATAGGATCACATGCCAGTATTGCTACAGTTGGAATTTGGGAGTGACTTTGTCAGTTACCCTTTTAAATTTAATGCAGTTTGGCTGGAGGATTAAGATTTTATTAGCTTGGTTAGAACCAGGTGGGCAGGTTTGTTGGGGGCACAGGTTCTAAATCCTATGTATTCGCTAGTAAAGAAACTAAAGAGTCTTAAGTTTCTAGTAATTGTTTGGGAAAGAAAGAAAAAGGCTGAAGGGAAGAAAGAGATGATTCAGTTCGAATTGGAACTGGATAAATTATACACAGAATTTCCTGGAGGGTTTGTGGAGGATAAGGATAGATTATTGGTATTGGACAAAGAACAGAGGAAAAGGGTTCTTCTAAAGCAAGAGGAGGAGACTTGGAGACATAAAAGTAGGGTAAATTGGTTGGCAGCAGGTGGCAGAAATACAAAATTTTTCCATGCATATGCAAACTCTAGGAAGCATATTAACAACATATGGGATATCACTAAAGAATATGGTATTGTTATATCAAACACCTCTAATCTACAGAAGGAGGTTGTGGACTACTTCCAGCATATTTTTAAAGCTCAGGACAATTTGGCTATTACAGACCAACTCATTGTTCTAAGTAACTATCCGAGAATGTTTTTGGAGGAGGAAGGAAGTAGATTAGCTGATATAGTTTCTTTAAATGAAATCTTAAATTTTTTAAAATATTTTAAGTGCTCAAAAAGTCTTGGGCCGGATGGCTGGACTGTAGAGTTATTTTTGGATTTCTTTGATCTTATGGGCAATGAGATTCTGGAGGTAGTGGAAGAATCAAGAAGGCTAGGAAACGTTTCGGGAGCATTGAATGCTACATTTATTTCTCTAATCCCTAAAAGTGACAAACATGATTCTTTCGGAGGATTTAGGCCCATAGAATTGTGCAACCTGGTGTACAAGATTATCACAAAAATAATTGCTACCAGATTAAAAAGTTCTCTTTCCACTGGTATCTCAAAAGAACAATTTGGTTTTTTAGAAGGTAGGCAAATTACTAATGCGATAGGAGTGGTACAGGAAGTACTACACAGTATTAAGGTGAACAATATGAAAGCTCTGGTCTTAAAACTGGACTTAGTTAAAGCTTATGATAGGGTGGACTAGGGTCTTCTCAAACTTGTGTTATTACAGATTGGTTTAAGTTTAGAAGCAACTGATTGGATCATGGGTTGTGTGATATCAACAAACTTTGTTGTGCTGATCAATGGGAAGCCCACTAGTTTTTTTAAATCTTCTAGGTGTTTAAGGAAAGGATGCCCATTATCTCCCCTACTTTTTCTTCTTATTATTGAAGGATTGAGAAGAATCATACAGGAGAGGGTTCGAGATAACAAAATTGAAGGTGTATTGGTGGCAAGAGGACTAAATATTACACATTTAATGTTTGTAGATGATGTAATACTTTTTGGGATTGGTTGCATTGCTGAATGGGAAGTTTTCAAGGAGGTTTTGGATTTATTCTACAGGGCTACAAGGATGGTATTCAACTCTCAAAAATCTATGTTTTTAGAAGCAGGGTGGGATGAAGCAGAGCTTATTTTGCTAAAGGAACTAAATTTTCCTTTTGAAGTTAAATCATTAGATTCAGGATCCAAGTATCTTGGGTTTTATATTAAACCAAATTGTTATTCTAAAGTGGATTGGCTATGGCTAGAGAAAAAAATTGAAAAGAGAATATTGTGTTGGAGTCATAGGTGGCTTACCCTGGGTGGAAAAGTCATACTGGTAAAAGCAGTACTATAAAGTATATCGGTGTACTGGCTATCTTTGGAAAAAAATCCCAAAAGTGTACTAAATAGTGTTAGAAGAAGGATGTTCAGTTTTTTGTGATCTGGTAAAAAAGAAAAGGAAGGTATTCATCTATCTAACTGGAAAAAGATTGCAAAACCTAAAAAGGTTGGTGGTTGGGGCATAAAAAATATTTTTATTTTTGGACAAGCTTTGGCTGCAAAAATCTTGTGGAGATGTCTTATGCTGCCTGGCCTTTGGCATGAGGTAATTATGAAAAAATATCTCAAAAATAATACTGTTGAGAAGTGGTTTAGACAGGGGAGAAAAAATTGGAATGGTTCCTCAAATTTATGGAGAGCACTTACCTCTTTGGTAAATATAATTACAGATTGGTTGGTGTGGAAGCCTGGGAGTGCGAGAGATATTAGAATAGGATTTGATCCTATGGTTGGGTCCCATTCATTCTATAAATTATCAGAGAATATTAAACTACTGTTAAAGGAAAAGGGATTACTTTTCTTGCACATGCAGGGATAGATGCACAAGTAGGTATTATGTCTACAAGATGGAAAAAAGTTGAATCTTTAGGTCTGGTTGGAACTCAAAAAAATGAATGGAATAACTAGAATAGAGGGCTTGTAAGTGATGGAATTGAACTAAATAATGAGAATGGTAAATTATTATGGTCTTGGGATACCAAACAGGGTCAAGTCAATGCTAAACTAGCATATAACGTTCAAATGATGGAGGGTGGGGTAGTAGAACCAAAGTTCTAGTTTTCTGAGATTTGGGTGTGGCAATTACCTTTAAAAGTAAAACCATTTGTCTGGTTATTGTTGGAACAGAGAATACTTACTTGGGATAACCTGACTAAAAGGGGACTCTTGGGTCCTAGTATTTGTGTGATGTGCAAGGAAAGTGAAGAAACTATGTTACATTTATTTGAGGAATGTAGTTTTATAAAGAGTATCTGGTAGATGATTTCTAAGGAATTAAAATTGGTCAATAAATGGCAAGGAGGGCAATTTGAAAATAGTCTACTAACTTGGGCAAAGAGGAAGGAAAACTTGATAGAAATCCCTTGCTATATTTGTTGGGAGGTTTGGAAGCATAGGAATTTGATGATCTTGCAAGATCGGAAAAAAATCATATTAAAGTTTGAATTTACATTTTACAGGATTTGGGGGAACAAAAAGTCACTCAGGACACTAAATACATAAGTATTGACAAACCTCCTAATCTTGATTGAGACGGGGCTATAGGATTTTTCGATTGGGTTTCACAAGAAAGAGGTTCAAAATGTGGGGCTGGAGCACTGCTGAAGTGTCCAGTTTTGGGCACCTTTAAACTTAAAATGAACTATGGAAAAGGCAAAAATACTAAGGGAGAAATGATGGCACTTTGGGTAATTGTATTTTTTTCTTATATTAAACTGGTATCAAGTTTACTATTGGTGGGTGATTCTAAGTTTATTATCGATTGGTATACTAATGATAATAATCTTTAGGTGATATCTTTGCAGCCCCGGATGACAAAGATTAGATCGTTGAGCTGTTTTTTTCATAAAGTCAAAGCCCAACATATATACAGGTTTTACAATAATGTTGTTGATTGGCTATCAAAGGAAGCACTGTTTTTGGATGAAGGAGTCATTTA
Organism: Picea glauca; assembly: GCA_000966675.3. Taxonomy (NCBI): domain Eukaryota; kingdom Viridiplantae; phylum Streptophyta; class Pinopsida; order Pinales; family Pinaceae; genus Picea; species Picea glauca. Next base: position 29,123 of record JZKD02S1671339.1, on the reverse strand, counting down.
TTGGTCAAAGGAATCAGATGGACAACATGAAACTTATGAAAGAATGGATATCAGTTTTTAAGGGTACTCCATTAATGGACTATGTTATATTTTGTAAAATTACAGTCATTAGGTGGGCATAATTTTTGTTTTTTGGGTTATAGGTATATTATATCAATGTTGATATATATGATAAAAAATTGTAATGGAGACAAAAGATAATAAGCTTCGAGACTTATGGTTACAGATTGTATTTTCTGGAAAAAAAAAACATGTTATATAGAGTTTTTTTCTTGTTGAAAAAAAAAGTTAGATATCTAATCGTCATACTTTGAAATTTCAAAGTTTAAGTAAAAAAATTTGATTTGTAAATTTAAAGTCAGCGTTATAAAAATTTAAAGTGAATATAGTGATCATTAATACTTAAATGTTGAGAATATGAAATAAATGGTCTCTCTTCTCCTCTTAAAGAGAATATTTTGAATATGAATCCATTAAACCATTTGATTTTCTCTTTTGATTTATCATTTTTAAATATGCTCTCTCTTTTGATTTGTCATTTTGTAAATATGCAATTATGTAGATATAATTGTGAGAATTCTCACGTTACTTTTTTTTTCTAGAATTTCTATAGTTATATTTTACTTCATACTTCATAGATTGTGATTTATTGATTTTAGTGATCACTTATATCTGTTTTTTTTTGTCATTTTCTATTTGTAAACTCGATTTTTTTAAGTACACTTTATTTTTGATAATGTAGATTTTTACAAGATATTTTGAATCTAAATTATGTTTAATTATGTTTCAGTTGTGTTAATATTAATTGTACTTTTGAACCTCTTTTACCTATTGTGGTCCTTGGTAGATGTTAATAGAGTTTCAGTTCATATTATTTAGGAGTTTGTTATTAACCAAACATTGAATAATATAGTTCAAGGCCAAGTGGTAGAGTAATAGGTTGAATATGTTATTTTTTTTTTGTCAATATGTAATGTTCAAAATGATTTTGAATTTCAAAATTAGGAAAAAGCCAAAATATGAAATGAGTGGTAAAAAGACATGCATGTTAATATTTTGCAATTACAAAGAAGTTGATCAATTTACAATTTCAAAATTAGGAAAAAGCCAAAATATGAAATGAGTGGTAAAAAAACATGCATGTTAATATTTTGCAATTACAAAGAAGTTGGTCAATTTACCTTTAGGTAATATTTATAGGACAAAATATATTATTGATGAGAATAAGTATATATTTCCTTGTAAAAATAGTTTTCAAAATATAAAAGTAAAGATTATAAATTATCATTCATTTTGGAAATTAAATTGGTAAGGATTAGATTGATTCTAAGTATGATGATACATTTAGATTCTTCTTCTTAAATACGTTAAAGGAGTTGGATTTAAAATAAATCCTCTTGATCTTCTTCATATTAAAGGTACAAGTCGATAATGACATCACCATCACCATCACATGCATATTTACTCTATCCATATTTACTCTATCCAATTAGATATTTCCATTTGAAAAGAAGATGCTTGACTTGTATAATCATATTTGATAATTTATAAAAAAATATATGATTAATGTATATTGATTGTACTTTGGTCATATTCATATTTTATCTTATTTTATTGGACCTTAAGTTGATTACTCTCTATCCTATTTTGGATGTCTACACCCACATTTTGATCATATTTGTTTTTTCCCACTACATACTTTTTTTTGTATTGTATTATGTTTGTAGACATATATATATACACACGTATATGGAAACTATGATTATAGGTAGTGAGGCTTACGTAATATATGATAAAAAGATTCTTTCAACTTTTATCATGATTCATTTAAGTTTCCTATATTTATTGTTTAGGTCTAGTGTTTTTACAAAGTACAAAGTGATGTTTATGTATTTTGTTAAAATTTTGTTTGAGAAGTTCAATATAGTATCATTGGTGCAATAGGTAGTTATTATTAGGAGGGTGGTATATTTTAATGAAGTCGGTATTGGAAAGCCAACTGGTATATTGGATGTCGCTAGTGGCCATCCCCTACACAGTCTTAAACAAATTAAGGAAAGTTATGTTTAATTTTCTCTGGAATGGTAACATTGAAACAGACCATTATCATCTCTGCAGATGTGAAACTCTATCTAAACCAAAGAAATACGGTGGATGGGGATTTCACAATATTTTCCATTTCAGCAAAGCCTTGGCTGTGAATACCCTCTGGAGAGTGTAAATGTGGGATGGAATTTGGCACAAAGTTATAAAAGACAAATACCTTCCTTTTACCACAGTTATAAATCGGTTCAGATCATCATCTTTTCATCAGAAAACGACTTCAAGAATATAAAATAGTCTCTTAAAATCGGTCCACTTGATCACACATTGGTTGAGTTGGATTCCGGGTTCAGACCATCATATTATTCTCGATAGAGACAGAATCCTGGGGATGGGAGACATATCCTTCCTCTCACATACTCTTATTTCTTCATTAAGACAAAAAAAGGTTACGTCACTCTCTCAAGCTAGGGGACAAATTGATCAAGTTTCCACTTCGTCAAACTGGATCAGGAGTAATGAGTTGGGCATTACAAGTGATTTGGCAACAGAATGGGACTAGTTTCAAATTGCATTTATTGGTTCAGGAGCATCCATCCATGATAAAGATGATGAATTGATGTGGACCAGAGGTGATACTTCAGGATCACTTACTATAAAAAATGCTTATTTGGCTTTATTATCAACCTAGGGGTTGTCGAGTCTTGGTGGATGGAGGCAAACAGTTTGAAAATGGGACATCCAACTTAAAATTAAACTATTTATCTAGTTGGCAGTGGAAAACAAAATATTAACATGGGATAATATACAACAAAAATGTTTGGAAGGTCCTAGTAGGTGCCAATTATGTAAACAAGAAACTGAAAAATATTAATCATCTTTTCATACATTTCTCATTTACAAAATCGGTTTGGGAGAGAATTAAAATTGGACAGAATTTAAAAAAAAAAATGGGAAGGGAATACAATGTTGGACTACTTTAAAAATTGGACATAGGACAAGTCTGTCCCTTCTATTATAACTACTCACATTTGTTGGTATATTTGGTTAGAGAGGAACTCAACTATTTTCAAGAAGACTTCTCTCTCTATTCA
>JZKD02S1671328.1:106163-118647 GCA_000966675.3 Picea glauca | reverse complement strand
AAACATACCTTAGCACCAAGTATTTCATAAATAATACACATTCTTTTGAAGCCATGCTTCATGAATTCTCTCAAAATTTCCTCTGATGTCTGCATTCCATATTTTGTTTCCTACATGTTTAATACAACATGACAAAGCATAGTCAATATAATCAATATAAAGTTTTCTTGTTTTTGTATTAATTATAAAACAAGGAAAGTTAAACAACATAGCTACTTACAAATTGTCCAATTAAACTTTCATTCTTCAACATATAGTCACAACCCATACTTAACCCAATTTTTATCAATTCATGGGTTGTCTCCTCTTTGTATGTTAGCACCTAGTGGAAGACATCCATGGACAAATGTAAATTAATTATTTAAATATAAATATCACAACAAACATGAAATCTTAATAAAGACAGAATGTAAATACTCACAAAGTTTGCGATCAACCATTTTATTCCTCGTCTTTCTGTCTTATGTGATGAATGGATTCTATTTGGTTTTTTTTTTCTGCAACAAAACAATTGAAAATTTGTATTTCATGTGATACTTAAATTCAATGTATGTAAAAGAATAAAAAAATGATTACATACCTTTGATGCACATTGTAGGTAGGATGACTCTTGCAATGAAATTATGTTCATTTCTTTTAACATCTTCTTCTACATTTTTTTGGACATCCCTATCGACATGTATTTGTTTTCCCCTTCTTCGTCCCTTAGAAATTTCAAAATCTCACAAAAAAAAAAAAGATAAAAAAATTATTATTAAAAAAAAAAAGATCCTAGTGCATATAGTAAGATAATTCACATTGGGGCATTAACAAAACTTGTATGCACCAATGCATCATGAATACATATACGCACCGATATAGTATAACAATGTTGTTGCGAAATTGAATTTTTTTTACAATTTTTTATATTCAACCAGTGCTTTATGAATTAAGAAAAGCGTGACTTCCTAAGTACTATTTTTTACGCATTGTCGAGCACTGAAGAAATTTAAGAGATGACGATTTCCATATAAAACAATAATTTTTCCAGTTTAAATTGAACGGTGCAATTTGTAAACAATGCACCCATGTGTCTGCTTCTGTAAAATGTGTACCGTCGACCGYGAAAAGTATTTTTAATAATATTTTGAATTRAAATAAAGTGGTTTTGTTTACAAACAAGTATGATCCAATGTGYTTAATGTGTACAAAGCACACCGATCACCACAAAGACATTTAAAAAAAAAAAAAAAAACCGACAACGACTTGAYGGTTTATGATCCATTKCAATGAGTGGTTTCATTACAATGGATAGGAAACRCCCATATATAAATAACCATACTCTATAAATATTTTTTCCTTAAAAAAAAACTTGTGAAATATAGAAGGAGAAAACAAAGGAACAACCAGGAAATTAGGGCTTCCAATATTAAAGGTAACTATGAAACTCTTTTTTTGTTTGAGAATGCATGAAAAGTTGTTTGAATCAAATAGGAGAATGATCAAGATGATTAATAGAATGAAATCATATACCTGGAATTTATCCTCTGGATATTTCTATGTGATCTACAATACCCCCCCTCGAATTTGGCTCTTAAGAAAAAAATCCACCCACTCGGAAATATTTGTTGATGAATCTTTGTTGCACCAATATCCTCTCTAAAATCTGACAAACAATAAAACAATGAATAAGGTTTTCCTTTATAAACACAAAAACTCAAATTCTTTCTCATTTTTTCATTGTATATTTCGACGCATTGATTATAAATGTGTGCGTTGTTTTATTTTTTCAGAATTTACATTTTTCAGTGTGTTATTCCGTGCATAGCGAATCAATGCACTATTCTGTGTGTAGCACACTGGTGCGGTATGCATAACACATTGATTTATTTTTGTAATAAATTCCAAAGTATTGATAGTAACCACACATTATTTTTCTAACTTGCTTCGGTCGGTGTAATAGATAGTTTGAAATGCATTGATCCAACGTATAATTAATAATGCACCGGGGCGGTGTGTAAGTAATAACGCATGGTAAGAAAGTTACATTTTCATAATGAAAATGCAAACATCTGTATTTAAATTTTGTTGAGGTTTTTCTTTGAGGAGGCAATAATGGAGGTAAGTCTTCAATGCTTATCTCAATTAAATGTGTTGGTGTGTTTTGTTTATACATACTCATCGATACATTTTCAAATGATCAAGTGCATCGGTGGGGGAGAGAGAGGTGGGGGGGAGAGAGGGAAGGGGATGCAATGAGTGAGAGTGTGAGGGGGAGAGGGGGGTTTATGCAAGAGAGAGAGAGAGACAGGGGGGAATACAGGGAAAGAAGGTGAGGGAAGGAGGAAGAGAGTGAGAGAGGGATTGATCATCAAATTCATTTTTCTATGTTCGTGGAGGATAATTTCAGGGATTGAGTAACGTTTATAGTTGGGCAGAAAAAAAAAACCAATAATATTGTAGAAAAAACCAATGATTTTTTGAGTGTGCTATCAATTTATAAAAGTTATTCGAAGTTATTTTTGAAGTTAGATTGTTCTATGCTACCCAAGATGATGGTTTTTGGCTCAAATGCAAAAAAAAATAAAAATCATAATATCAAATGGCCAATTCTTTAGATTCCAACGTCTTCTCATTTTGTATCTTTGCAAATCCTTTAAGTTCTCTCACGCTGATTGCAATACATCTAGATTTGACTGATAATTCATTTATCTCATTGAATTTATGTTATGTATGTAGGTGTAGTTTAATAATTGTTCATTGAATTTTGCAGGATCAAGATTTAGGATCGATTTCAGATTCTCTATGTATTCCCGTGGTCCCAAAATTTCACAAGCTCTTATCAGGAGAAAGATACCACAAACAGATTTTTTATGAAAATGGACAACTTCTTTACCTTACCAATCCTAAATTTCCATCTTCCAGTAGCCAACCTGGATCAACAATATTACACCATGAATGTGATCTCTTTTATGTAGACAACCCTATAGGGCGTAAGAAAAAAATGTTTCAGTAATTGTATTTTTGGATTTTCAATGGAACTAATGTAAATGCATTTCTTAATTCGACATTTGTTTTATAAATGGGTTGGTTTCATGTTTATTTTTGGGAACAAAATTTCCATGCTTCTAATAAGTGTTCGGTATAATGTTTGAACATATGAAAATCATTGTGTGACTAATATTATCAATGTAATGTTCAATATTTTTACAATCGAGATCCTGATAACGAGCAACCTATCTACCATCTATCGTTGCACCCCAGTATGATGTCAAGTCACGAGTTTGTTGCTAAAGGAAAAGAGCTTAGAGATGAATCATACCAAGAATGGTTGAAACAACCACATATTAAATTCCCACTACGTCTTGAGTCACCAATTCAAAACCTCGACAACAACACTAGTTCTTCACATGTTGGAAATGAAGTCAATGATATAGAGGATGGTATGGATGATTTATTGTTGGATACCCAGGCCATGGAGGGAATGTTGTTATATGCATTCCAACAAAGTGAACTAGGGGATGATGTTGATGTCGTATATACCTTCTATGAAAACTTAAAATCTTCTTCCACCACCCCTCTATTTGGTCCAGTACAAGAGTCTGCAAGGTCTACCTAGCTAGGGACAACAATTTTACTATACAACTTGAAAGAAATGTATGGTATGTCTGACGTATGTTTCATGACACGTTTAAGGTAACTAACCATCAAGTCCCCTAATTTTTTTAAGGAATCTTGACAAACAATGAAGGAATAAAACGATTGATTTTATTCATGCTTAATGACAGTATAAATTTCTATTATCCACTATTTGAGGGTTATTAAAAAATAAGGTACTTCCAAATGATGATCGCTTGCCTGATAGCTACAAAGAGGCAACAAAAATGTTGAAAATGTTGGGTGTTGAGTACATGTCATACCATGAATGTTCGAATGATTGTATTCTATACAGAAACGAATATGTGAACAAATAAACATGTCCATAAAGTGGGCATAATAGGTACCATAAATCAAAAAACAAGGGTAAGGGACATGGTCATTCTCATAATATATTGAGGCACATGCCTACAATTCCAAGGATTCAAAGGCTCTTTCATTGCAAACAATTAGCCATGTTGCAAGGTGGCATGCCTCACATAGAAGCGAGTCAAGAGTTATGTGAATCCTAGTAGATTCAATAGCCATGAATCATATAGAGGATACATGACTCAATAAATTCAAGGATGAAGTACGAAGCCTCTGATTGAACATGTCTATGGATTTAGTTAGCTCACATTCCCTCCAAAACACCAACTATTTTTTTTGGCCAATAGAAGTGATCAATAACAATATCCCCCAATGGTTTTCCATGAAGAATGAACATCTTATGTTGGCTCTTATAGCCTTGGGTATAATACAAGTGAAGAGAATGGATGTCTACCTCCAACCATTGATCGATGAATTTAAACAATTACGGGAAGGGATACATGTATATGAGGTATTGAGACCCATCCCAATGGAGAGGTCTTTAACGTTGTATGTTATATGAGCATATACCATACATGATTATCTAGGACTAGGAGTCTGCTCTGCTAAGCATGTTCATCGATTTGTTTATATCTATAATTTTATTTGGCACACTTCATTTTGTGCAACTATATTTTTTACACTAACATGCTATGTATACATTAAAATTACATGTCTTATAAAAAAAGGATACCATGGATGTAAATGTCGTGGACCTTCTACAAAGGCTAGGTGGTCCAATCATAAGGTGTATGACTGCTCGAGGATATTTATCTCAGAATACCACCCTTATAGAAGAGATGGATCCACTCTCAATGGTAAACCAAAGAGAACCCAAAGACCTAAAATACTGACATTGGGAGATTGGAATAGGGAATATGACACAAAGAAGGAGAAGAAAATGATTGTTGTTTGTGGAGCTTGATTATCTTCCTGTTTTTATAGGTCTTTGTTTTCAACCGTATTTATACCCCATGAAGACTGTACACCCCAGAATACTATACACCCCTCCACACAGGGGGGGTTGCAGGGGGGACTTGCCCTCCCTGCAAGGTCCGGGGGCAAGAGGGCCCTCGAAGAGGGTTTGAGGGTGAAACTCCTGAAGAAAAAATTTCCTTGTACATGTATATTGTAATTTCATAGTAAATATGGACCGTTCATTATAAGGTCACATATCTGACAATAAAAGTTATGTTAGGGTTTTTTTTCCTAGAAGGAAACCATATTTTATGAGGGAAATGTATTGCGACTATCCATCATTGCGAATATTGTATTTTGAGAGAGGATATTGTGAGATAAAGAAGAGAAAGTTACAACATATGATATGTAGGTTGTATCCCTTCATTTGTTGTATAATAAAAAGGAAGGACCTGCCAATTTCTCTAGTGGATGTAGCCCACATTGGGTGAACCACATATATCTATGTCTCTATTGTATTGTGTATATTTTGTGTTTTATTTCAGCATTTTATTTTATTTTATTGCTCTGTGATCATTTTTTTCTAACAACTGGTATCAGAGGAAAGGTAACTCGCAACAAAAGAGGGTTCCTGGTTCGAGTGGGAGCAATGGAGGAAGATAAAAAATTTAGGGTCGAGAAATTTAACGGCCAAAACTACCAGTTATGGAAGATTATTTATATCATAAGGATCTTTTCCTACCACTGGGTGGAATAAAAAAGAAACTGACGACCATGAAGGGCGAAGAATGGGAGGTTCTTGGCAGAAAGACACTAGGAACGATACAATTGATCATGGCAGCATCGGTGGCTTTCAATATTTTGAAAGAAAAGACAACAAAGGCATTGATGGACGCATTGGATAAACTATATGAAAAACCCTTGACATCCAATAAGGTATTTCTAATGAAGATATTATTTAATATGAAGATGTCAGAACATGGGTTTGTTGAAAATCATTTAAATGAATTTAATATGATTACTAATCAACTAAGTTCTGTAAAAGTGGACTTTGATGATGAGGTCAGGGCTCTTCTAATATTGTGCTCATTTACAAAAAGTTGGAATGACTTGGTCATGGTTGTAAGTAACTCTGTCTCTGGTTCAAACACTTTAAAACTTGATGATGTTGTTGGTGTTATCCTTAGCAATGAAATGTAGCAGAAAAGTACAAGTGAGACATCAGGTAATGCGTTAAACATGGAGAAAATGGGAAGAAAAAAGGATAGAGGAAAGGGCTCAGGGAACCGCAGAAATTCTAGGAAGGGAAGATCCAAATCTAGACTGGGAAAGATAGAGTGTTGGAATTGTGGGAAGAAAGAACATTTGAAGAAAGACTGTAGAGCTCCAAAGAAACAAAGAGATGGACAACATGAGAAAAATCAGGAAGAAAATGTAACAGGTGATGTGTTACAAGATGATTTGATTCTTTTTGTAGATAATATTTTTGAATCTTTGGTAGTATATTCAGAGGCTTCATTTTGTTCCACACCCCATATGAAATATTTTCTAGATTATGTTCAAAGTGATTTTAGACAGGTTCATTTGGGTGATGATGCACCATGAAAAATTGTTGGAATGGGAAAGGTAAAAATAAAGCAAAGGAATGGAAACCAGTGGTTATTGAAAGCGGTAAGACATGTTCCAGATCTAAGGAAATATCTAATTTCAACAGGGAAATTGACAAGTGAAGGTTGTATATCTATATTTACAGATAAGGCGTGGAAGGTCACCAAAGGATCATTAGTGATAGAAAAATGAGAGAAGGTACGTACATTGTATTTATGTACTGGTAATACTAACTCTTCTATCTCTTTAGATTCTATAGGAGTGGATAAAACATTGTGGCATCATAGGCTTGGACACATGAGTGAGAAGGGGATGCAGATATTTCAAAAAAGAAATTTGTTGCCAGATCTTAAACAAATTGATTTGGATTTTTGTGAGCATTGTGTTTATGGAAAACAGAAGAGAGTCAGATTTCTCAGAGTTTGAAAAGAAAAGAAGAGTGAAAGGTTAGAGATTGTGCATACATTTGTATGGGGAATAACTCATGTATCATCTCTTGGTGGCTCTCATTATTATGTTACTTTTATTGATGATGCAACTAGAAAAACTTGGGTTTATTGCATTCAACACAAATATGATGTTTTTGATACTTTTAAGAAATGAAAAGCTTGGGTTAAGAATGAGACATGAAAAATGTTGAAGTGTCTCAGATCATAGAGTGGAGGTGAATATTGCAGCAAGGAATTTGATGATTACTGCACATACCATGGATTTCGTAGAGAGAAGACAGTTCCAGGAACACCACAATAAAATGGTGTGCCAGAAAGGATGAACAAGTGTTGACGGGAGAAATTGACCGTCCGTCAACTGGAAGAGTGGATCCGGTCCGGGGTTGTCTAAATTACCCAAGCCATTTGGGATAACCCACCCTGACAGGTTTAGCGACTTTGTTAGCCGATCTAAGTCCTAAGAAAACAAAAGAAAACTACTCTAAATGAACTAATCTAATAAATAAAACAAACTAATAAACAAATCTAAACTACTAATATATACAATTTACTACCTAAACTATAATAATTCTATGAAATTCAACATTCAACTATCAACTGAATCGAATCTTAATCACAAATGTACAATATTTATAAATTACAGATTTAGAAGAAAACCTGCAAAAATCAATTGCAAACTGTCCTAAGACAACAAAACTGTTTTTGATTTTTATAGTTTTATGAGAAAGAAATAGAATAAAAACTAACTATTTAAACTAAGCAATTAAAACACTAACTCTAACTACTAATCTAAACTATGCATATATCTATCTAAACTAATTAATTTATACTAATAAGCTAACCTGTAATAACGCTTTCCTATTTGTCCTGTGTAAAGAATCTAGTTCAGTTGTCTGATGAGAGGAAACCCGCATCAATCCTCTGCAAGCCTCTAGTAAACAGTAAGMAGCAGTGCTCTTTTGAATATCGATAACAGAACAAACAAGACATAAAAGTTACAACAATCTTATGAKTTACAAATMATAACATTTAGATAAATCTGTGTGCAAGGATTTGTACAAAAATGATTCAATTAACGAAGAAGAGAAATMTGTGATTCATTAACTGAAACAAATTAATTGCTGTAATTTTTTAAATAAGAGAAATCAGATATGGATTACACATTAATCAAGTCACATCAACCTGCAATAGAGTAYGATAGCTAAAGTAGTCTATAATCAACTGCAAAAAGATATGAATAAAACTTGAAACAAAAGTTTGATATATTGAAAGTGAAAGYTGTTACAAGAMATCAACCTTCATCTCAGTCTGTATTATAAATCYATAGTCTGGTTCTCCCACAGTGAGGATGTTGAGTTTATTACAAAAAATTGACAAGTATTTAAAGACCTCCCACAGGGTAAAACATCCTTGTGGGAGTTATCAAAATAGTTTACACAAATCTGGGAAAATATCCCAAGTCTCTATTTCTAACTCAAACTAACAACTTAAAAATAAAAACTAYATCACACAAATATCTCCTATATTGTCACVRSATGCCCAAATTGATCATTGCAATTCGTATGTACCTGAACAAGGACAAGAATAGACAATATTAGAGGATATTTTATTGATAAAATTGATAAAAATCTAATTTCTAAGACTAGCTATAGAATCTTGCRATTMTGTAGYTGGTCTAAATTGAACATAGAATCGTATTAAAATCAATTCAAAACTCAAAGAATTAAATTCAAACTATTAAAAAAGTAACTAATTGATATTTGAAAACCAACGAATAATTCAAATAAAAAACCGTTATGCTAATTTGAGAGCAAACAAGATTATGATCAATCAAATGATTACAGAGATACATGTACTCTGTTCCATTTGTTATCTTAGTTTCGGGTAAACAGAATTGCATTAGATACTTGACAGCAATGAAATCGTTTTCATAAACTAATTGAAATTGACACAAATAGTTGCTTCAGCCATCAACAAAATCATTGTCGAATCCAAACGAAATCAACAGGATCGTTTTTTCAAATTGATATAACTGTATTAACATAATACAAACGATCATGCTAATCGTAAACCAAATGAAAACTTGTATGTAAATTGAAACAAATGAAATCGTAAACGAATTAATCAGTTGATAACAGGATATATGGGATTTGTCAAACGTTTGTCATTGCCAATTATAAGCGGACATAATCGATTGACAATCAACGAAATCATTACTTGAATCAATTTCAAAACGAACTATTAGCCGAGTTTTCATATGAATTCAACAGAGACAAAATCATTTTTGAAAATCAAAACCAACAGAGCAGCATCAAATCTATTTTTGATATCAATCTAACCCAATACAGGCAATTGTGCTAACTCAAGACACGCAACAATCAAATCAAAATGAATCGAAACAGTTAGTGTTTGACACAGTCGTTATGAATCAACACAACTCCATGATTTTAGCGAATGGATCTTTTGCACAGGTGGAATGTAACCAGAACCCAAACGAAAATATCGATTCAATACAAAACAGAGTCGTTCCTGGCTAATCGAAGTCAATAGTGTCATTAGATTACATCGTATTTGTCAACCCAGTCACTAATAATGATGCATAACACATATAGAGGATCATACCAATTCCAACCCACAAAATCGTTCCAAAATCAAACCATAAGAACTAAATCAGAGCCTATATAATCCAACCACAACGAGATCATACCAAATCAAAACATAGTCGTGCTCTAATTTTAGCACAAAATCTCTTATATAGGTTAGATGCCATCAAAATGAAAACAAATCCCATTGATCACATTAATTCAAACCAACAGAATTTTTCTAAGGCGAACCATACCAAGTCAAAACCAATCAATCGCTTTTACTAAGTTGGGCACGACAAAATCGCATACCAAAATCATAACTACATTTGATTTTAGCAGAAAGAATCTAGTGTACATGACCCATAACATAACCGTTTTTTATAATCAAACTATGACAGAGTCATTTCGAATAATGGACAGAACTAATCGAAACCGAAAACCAATTCATTATATTAATCCAAGCAATTCATAAAACGAAATTGATATTGAAATTCATACCTGGATAATAAGAAAACAACTCTTTCATGATAATTTGGAATTGACAAAGGTTGTTGTCGATTCGAAATTTCTAAAAATGATCGAACCAATGGTTTTCTGCTTCTTGTCATTAGCTTGAAACTTGTCCCTTTCTCTCGACAGTACTGTAACTTGGTTTTCCAATGATTTGATCTTTGACTGTAATAAGGGAACATCAGTATAGTAGCGCTCTAGCCACACATTGCATTGGATACATGATGTTTGTTCGGGCTTTGAAAAAGCAGACGAGGGTTTGTTTAAATCATCGAGGGTTTCATTATGTAGCTTGATTCCTGGGTAGTCAGGATTGTCCTTTAGGCATGGGGGCAAATTAGATACATAGTCATAGGGTTTCTCGGAGCATAAGCCATGGGAATAAGGGTACTCTCCAGCTAGGAAGTGCTCGATATCAGAGTCCAAGTCCTCGCTCAGAACTATGGGCTTTTGATCGAGGTTTGGCTTAGGTTTATTCCGGGCAAGTCTCGATATCAATCAAGCAGTCTTTTTACCCTTGCTGTTGACAATAGGGTTACCCTTGACTTTCTTACTTACAGGCCTCTTTACAGCCTCAACCTTGTCTGTTATGATGTCTGGTAGGTCGATATCAGGGCCAATCGAGGGTTTGGTAGGGGGAAGTAGGATATGGAAAGGCACGGGTGGCCCGACCATAGTCTCACTGACCACAGACTTGTCGATTTGGACAGACTCTGAATCAACAAATCCATTTCGAGAAAGAAAAGCTTTCCAATTATCGCCGTGAAGGTTTAAATGGTGAACGACGACGAGTCTAATCAATCCATGGTGAAACAAGCTGCTATCAGCCTTCTCGCGTTTGAACCTCTTAGCCATTTTGTAAAGACTACACAGGAAGTAAAATGGCATGTTCAATGGATAGCCCATGAAATTCATCAACAGTCGAAGGTGATAAAGAAAAACCAATCCATACCGACCCTCACAGGTCACAAATTGTTTAACCATTATCAAAAGATCATGCCACCTGGGTTTAAGTGTGGAAATAGGCATACCTTTGTCACTGGATGTGACCTTTCATGATACGAATAACAAAGGCCATGCCACCTCATCAACTTTGGAGTTCTTAAACCATCGCTGGCCTATGGCTGCTAGTTCTGTGGCAGAGCTTATGAATTCTTCATTGAGTTCAAGTTGAATGTCACCTACTTTATCCCTACACCCATTAAAGGTAAGGGTGAATTTTTGTGCAACAGACAGATTGAAACCCTCGAACCTCTGTATAAAAATGAGCCAACCACTATCCTCTAAATCCTTACGGGCGTTATCGAACAGTAACAGAGCTTGACTACCATTCGGCTCTATTCGCACCACCGGTGCCATAGACAGGAGCACATGGTGAGCGATGGGAACGAGCCAGGGTTTGAACACAGCATACACAGGGGCAGAATGCTCACAGGCTTACCCAAAACTAGAAAAGGTGAAACAGGGATAGGGGAAGACATTAATGACATATCGTGCGAACGTGGTGGAGCTAGTTCGTTACATGAAAAACAGTCATATCTATAGTACAACCACCGACGCAAATAGATATTCAACCCACTATTGTATAGGTTAACAATTATGCCATTCAATCAACCAATGAAATCAATGGTAAGTGGATTAAACATTCACGTGAGAAATAGTTATAGTTTCAAAACCAAACAAATGAATTGAAACCAATACCAAGGTTTGATTATGTGACATGTGTTGTATAGAACGATTTATACCAAGAGTTTAACCATAACACCAATGTGTTTTCATGAAACCAATGATCAAGTGAATTGATCAAAGAACATATAAATCCAATCACCAATGCATCACAAACTCAATCACTCATGAAGCGAAACTGTATAATCAATCAAAGAATGCCAAATAAGTATAGGTCAAGGGGTCTTGCAAACTGTATAACGATGAGTAAATTGGAAACACAATGGGCATATTGACAAGGAAGATCGCAACAATTTAGTGACGATTTTAATGTGACTTTGAATACCAGTTTTTCACGCTTGCAGTCGTGAAATCAAGAACAAAAGTAAGTGTGAAAACACATATAAAACAATAGTGTCGTTTTATTGAAGAGATTGCGACAAAATCAAAGTTTGCAAAACACTGGTGTAGGCAGCTTATAAGGACAGTATGAAAATGTTAATTGGCTGCCAACAACAGGACAATCATGGAGCGTGCAAGGAGTATCATATTACATGTTGGTTTCCCCTTACAATTATGGGAAGATATTGTAGATATTATTGTTTACTTAATAAACAAAGGACGTTCAAGCTCTTTCGATGGTGGAATTCCAGAGGAGGCATGGATAGGTAAAAAGGTAAACTATTGTTTTTTGAAGACTTTTGGTTGTGAAGCATTTGTCCATATTGATAAAGAAAATAGAAAAAATCTTGAGGAAAAATCCAA
>JZKD02S1671328.1:43954-55097 GCA_000966675.3 Picea glauca | reverse complement strand
CCCCACTGGAAACTCTTACCACTTGTTGTTATGGAATGGAGTGGTACAACTACTGCTAAAAATGAAGCAATGAACTTCCAAAAGTACTTTTCTACCCCAACAAAGATCCTAACTTCAGTGACAGTTGTAGGAATTGACCATTTCATGATGTCCTCCAATATTGAGCTCCCCTCTACCGATCACATATCCTAAATACATGAAAGACTATTGAGAAAACTCACATTTCTTGAAGCTAGACAATTGTTGGTGCTTCTTTAGAGCCTCTAACATATGCATGAGATGTGATATGTTCTCTTCCTAGGTAGCACTATAAACCCATATATCATCCAAATAGACTATAACAAATGAATCTAGATATGGAAATAATACTTTATTCATTATTCTCATAATTGTAGTTGGTGAATTAAATAAACCAAATGGCATGACCAACCATTCATACAAACCTTTCCTTTTATTGAAGTCAGTCTTCCAGGTGTATTATCCCTTGATGCATACATGTTGGTATCCCAATTTGAGATCCATCTTGGTGAAATATTTTTCATGTTGCATTTGATCTAATAGATCATCGATCTTGGGCAAAGGGTATTGATTTTTTAGTGTGATATTGTTCGATTCTCTGTAGTCAATACACATTATCCAAGTGTTATTGGAGAAATACCACCAGAATGGTAAGTATATCTCCTTAGGATCAACCTATTGGTCCTATATAGACAATGGGACTAGACTTCTTATGGTTCCCTAGATGCAAGCAAATTATTTTCCTTTTAACTAAGAAGGGGATTGATCATACCTTTAGAATGACGGTTTTCCTTACATGTCCTGGCTATTGCAGCTCTTGCGATCTAGCTCCATCTCCTCCAATATGATTCCTACACACAAGGATAAAAACAACCACCTATCCACTATCCTTATAGTGTTAGGAAAATCAAATTCATTAGATCTATCTTGATCTATTTCTTATAAGATCAAATCCAACATTTATGAATTAAACACAAACAACTTGAGGGAAAACCAATGATTTGTTGATTAAACCACAGAGAATACATCAAGTTTAGATGTTGATGCACTCCCCTTTGGCTCCTTTCTCCTTGCTTCTCCTCAAATTCTTGATCAAACTAGGTAATATTATTTATGGTTTCTTTGAATAGAAAAATAACCTCTACAATTGAACAACATAACTCTACAAATGATTCTTTCTCCCCTTACTCGAGGCTTGTCTTTATTATATAGATTCTTGGAAGAGGTTTTGGAGAGATTATAGATCTTCTAGAACCTGATAGAAACTCGAATGATGTGAGTTCCTAGGCTCATGCCATGAAGATATAACTCACCCAACACTTAGCTCTTAAAAACGCATCGAATATAGAAGGTTACACAAATCATCGCTTGTTTCACTATAGAAGACATGTGATGATCATCACATGTTGTCTCTTATGAGTCCCATGACGACCCTAAAAAAGGTCCTAAATCTCAAGAAAGAAATGTGCTTTGGATTTCATCTTCTGCTGGATTCCCGTCTGACCTATAGGTTGGAAATTAAGGATATAATATATGCCCCCTAATGTGTCAGGTCATGAAAGGAAAGGATGGACGAAACACATTACAATAAAATAGTGTCCATGCGAGGTAGTGTCAGGAGAGAGAAAAGGAGGTCCTGAGAGAAAAAAGGACCTACAATCAAACACCAAGAATGAAGCATATATAGACTATCCCCTAGGTATACATACTCAGACTCTGAAGAGAATGGCCCCCAAAAAATACACTGTGGATCCATGACATGAAATGAAATACCATGGCCACGAAAGAATACATGGTGGATCCATGTCATTATTGAGATCATAGCCACAAGACAATACAATGTGGATCTGTCACATATATAATATAACCACCAACAAATCAAATGTGGATCTGTGACACAACATATATACATCAGGAAGACAATAAACAATGCGGGAAGTACCCCTAAAGTTTTCAAATTACTCATAGATAAGTTATATACTCCGTCGCAACTTGGAAGGGGATGTTGTAAAGGAATGATGTGTCCCCAACCTAAGGTATTCATCCCAAACCCTGATGGTACAAATATACATTATGAAAATAGATGAGATGATGTCAAGCATGGTATAAACTTCTTGATTACTGGTCATTGATGTATACCATTAACAGATGTAAGGGTACCCACTAATGAGGAATATGGATCCCAATTTACCTAGTACAATCTAGCAAGTGTGAATAGAGTATTTGATGTTGAACACTCATAAAATCAATCAATCAAGAGTTAATGATGTAGACCCACTATTGATCACGAGGATGCCTGCCATTGATGACTACAAGCTCCAAGGTACTAGCTAGTTTCTAGATCCCTTTCCTATATATTTTGTTGAATTCCATAGGAATAAATTCATCAAAGGAGGGTCTTCATGTATCCCCCATCAATCGACATGAAATATACAATGAGAGATGATGTGAAGAGAGAGAATCACTAAGTACCACTAACAAAGGCATCAACGAATTATAAATTCAACAAAACAATAGATGGTCGACTCAATCTTAAAATTCCCTTGAACATCTATCACGACACAATGGTGACTTGGAAGTAAGACGCAAGAGTTGGAAGGATATAGTGCAACAATGCAGGAGGCACTAAAGCACACTCCATGATGACTGGAAGAGTAACCATCCAGAGGAGTATATCTGACTCATATTACAGGGACAACTCCTAGGAAAGCTAAAACTCAACTATATGATGAGGAATCAAACAGGTGCCATGTTCAAGGGAGACTGAACTGATGCTGCCATTTTGGGAATAGACCAATGGTGAAAATCCCCCCACTCTTTTTTTTGTGTTTTTTTTCTCCTTCATGATTTATAGATCATGAAAGGAGGACAAATGTATGCTTGGTATGTACCTTTTTCGTGTCCTTTTACAAGTCTGAAAAAGAGATAAAAGTGTACTCAATTGGAGAGAACGAGTGGTGTAATAGAATGCTCCTATGTTCTATGCACATGAAACCGACCTAAGCAAGATGAATGAAAATGGTATAGGAAAGTGAGATCCACTCTTAACAGTTTTTCTCTCCATAGGTAGGTGGATGCAAAACAAAGGCCAAATAATGCAAGAGGCATATGGTCAATGCTACTACAATAGTGGCAAGTGGGATCTAGGAAAACAACAATGTAGTGATGGAAGGCATGACGCAAGAAACAAATTCATAGGTGACCATTAAGCAACAAACATTTTGGGAACCCCCTCAAGATATGGAAAGAATATAGATGTAGATAAGATAATGAAGATCCAAATAAATTCATGGTAGGGATACAAGAAGGTTCCTGGGCCTATGGGAAATCACAACATGGAAACCAAATGGAAATACGGGTGCTAACTAGGGCTCCCATGAAGGGTAGGCACTACCAAACAAGTTACGATGTGAAAACACAGTAGATAATGTTGCAAACTGAGGGGATCAAACCTAAGGCATGTGAAAAAAGAATGGGCAGTTAATAATGCAAGACAATAAATGCAAGGAAAAACCTATCCCTATATGTTGGTTTAAGAACATGTACCTCAAGTTCAGTGGAAGTCTCCATCTTCATAATAAAGTCGCCATAATATTGTTGAACATGTGAAAACTAGATTCCAGGGTCAATTTAAATTAAAATGGCATTAAAATAACAATACGCTCAAATAATGAAAAGGAGCCCACTTACTTGGTCTCAACGTGATAAAATATTTTTTTATTTCCCAAAAAGTTATAAAATAGCATGGTAAAAACTCATTCTTCATTGCAAAGATAGGTGAGTGGAGTGCTTTGGAGAAAAACCCTCCTCCAAGTGCAGGTGTTTGGAGATCATTATGGAGGATTTTCTCAACCATTCAACTTTCTATCTGATCTAGGTAAGAACTAGGAATCCCATCTTCATTTCCTTTCTGTTTTGCATGAATTTTAGTGGGGAAATGGGCAGCCCACAGGCCCTATCTTCTAGCAGCCAAGAGGCCCAAATTTTTGGGGGTCATCACATGGTTCTATATAGGTGTTATGTGGTTCATCATGTTATTCCTATAGTCCGTCATGCAATGACCCAAGAATTTGCCTCATATTGATAGGCCACACGTAGAGGGTTTTGGGTGTTTCTTTTAACGAGCCACATTTTGGGTGAATTTTTCTTGACGATTTTATTCTATTTATGTTTCCTAGATGTGTGTAGGTAACTTGACAAGATGATTGAGTGGAATGAGAGATCCCATGAGGCTGATGAATTTTCTTCCCAAGAGGATGAAATTACCTTGGCATCTCTCAAGGAGTGTGTGTTGCTGAAATTATTCAGGTGTCCGCTACTAGGATCCCATGAGTACCTACTGTACCAACTTGTTCAGTGTTGGGACCCTGAACAAGAATGCTTTATTATCTAGGGTAAAGTGTTGTAGTTGGAATTAGATGATGTGTATTTCTGTACTAGTTTATCCCAGAGGGGTATACCATGGCGGGTAGATTATTCACTAGGAAGAGATAATCACTCCGTGATGGACTTCATAGAGAAGTTTTGTCGATATGGTTCCCACTAGATGAGTGGAAAGATCCCAATTGAGGATAATATAGAGTTGATTCTCATGACCAT
Organism: Picea glauca; assembly: GCA_000966675.3. Taxonomy (NCBI): domain Eukaryota; kingdom Viridiplantae; phylum Streptophyta; class Pinopsida; order Pinales; family Pinaceae; genus Picea; species Picea glauca. The sequence continues at coordinate 50,480 of JZKD02S1671328.1, read as the reverse complement.
ACTATTTTGAATAACTCCTACAGCAAGATCAACATGACCATATTTAGAAACAAAGACCAATGTGTAGGTGGAAACGATGTGCCTAGAGTTGACAATATTTAACTAGTGTGAGGTAGTATTAGCTAACATGAAGACCCAACTGTCTTGATGCAAGAAGGGAAAGTAGATCAGTTCAGGTATGGCTACCTCTTGGTGATGATTTCATGGAGCGGGTGCCTCAACTAAGTCCCTAGATAGTGATGGGTGAGACAATGCCTCAAGATCCATGGATGAAATTATGGGCTGAGTATAGGGTAAGAGTACTAGGGGGGAAACATCCAAATCAATACAGGGTTGGTTTAACCATTTTGTGATGTCACCATATTGTCAGTATCGAGGATGCAAGGACCAAATTTCAAAAATATATAGAGTTTCCTCTCTCCCCAGGTGAGGCGTGGGGCCCCATGGGTAAGTGTATTTTTTGGTTTTTATATATTTCCATATTATTTGTATTTTTGGAATATATTATTTTTTTGGAAGGTGAAAAATAACTGACACAWTTTCATTCTATYGYAGATRTAGGATTGGAGCATTTAGAGRGATGGGTTCTAGGTCATCGTCAGAGAAAACGATGAAGAGTCATYRGAGAGGGTGGGAGGTGACAATAACAAAGAGTTGCATTGTGTCCAAAAAACATTGGAGGGGATGACCGTGGGAGTCCCCCCCACGCCATAGGATGAGTTGTCRTTGCATATGCAATGGCACATGGAAGGTGTATCTCACCCATTTCACTAACTTCTCCATAAGGTGGCTTAGGTAGTCTTATGCTACCATGGAAGTCAACATCGAGATGAATAGCCAATGGTATCCCCATTTTGTACTAGACACATATATTAATTGATCTACATTTTTTATATCATGAGGCCAATAGAGCTTCAAATTTTGTATATGCAACTCATTTTTGAAGGATGTAACGCAATTTGTGGATATATATACATATGTTTGTTTTCGATGCTACCTATGGATGTCTAATGATGTGACTAATAACCCATTTTTATGTACATGCATGCTAAAAACTTAATTTAATGAGACAAATTCCAATCTAACACATAATTAGCCAATGAATCAACCAACATATTAGACCCTATTAAAACGTGACAATATTCAATGTACTCAAAGTAGCGTTCAAGAAGGAAAACCCACAAATACCTATGTAATAGGATAGCATGTATGACGCTATATGTGCGATTCAACCGTGAGACCACTAGCTGGGATTCTAACCTAACAACTAAATGACATATGCCAAGGCTGAGAGCCTTGAACAATAGTTCAATGACAACACAATATTCTGCAATTTTATTATTTGTAGGACCAAGGTAAACACCTCTTGACCTCATGATCTTGTCAGTGGGTGAAAAGATCACCTAAGTGGTAGAAGCAATATTCTGGGTACTACAACTGACAACATCATCATATCCCACGTAGATGGAGGAGGATGATGACATCTGCAAATCATGCATAAATCATGATAAGCAGCTAACCAAGACATTCAATCCACACAAAAATCAAAGCACACGACTCCAAATCAAAAGCACAACTATGTACATAGAATCATGTGGCATGAAGGCCTAAGAATAATACTTCTAGCTCATTGTGAGGCTCCGAAAGAGAATTTTCGTCATAATCAACCAACTTGTAGGACCCTCATTTCAAGTCATGCTTAACAATGTAGGGACCATGCCAAAAGGGTTCGAATTTACCTGCACCTAGAATGTCATGGTCCTGATCATAAATCAAGACTAGGTCACCCTATGAAAATACACGAGGATGGATAGATTTATCATATTACGCTTTAATGCATTTATTGTGGACTTCATTGGCCAAGGTAGCATCACGAGATTGTTCATCAAGACAGGCCAAGTACAAGAGATGATCTGCCTCGATGAAGTTGTTATGCAATAGTTCTACAGTGAATTTCATTGATGGGATTTCACATTCAATTAGTAATAATGCCTCCAGACCCTAAACAAGTTGAAAAGGTGTAAACCTAGTGGCAATTTTGGTAGAGGTATGACAAGCCCATAATGTCGAAAATAGCATAATATGCCAGCTTGTCTTGTGTTTCCCTAACATCCTCTAGATAATGGTATTTTGGACATGATTGATGGCTTCTACCTGGCCATTGGATTAAGGGTAATAGGGCATCGAGTTCTCATGGAAAAAAACCAACCTCTCATCTAATTTGGTCATTATATTGTTACAAATATGGGACCATTGGTCCATCACTATGATCTTAGGAACATCGAACCTAGAAATAATGTGATTGAACATGAAAAGAGAAGCGATGGTGTCCTCGTTAGAAAAGGTAGGTGATACCTCAGCCCATTTAGTGAAGCAGTCAAAAACCATGATGATGTATCCATGACCATTAGTTGAGGTAGGCTTACATGTCATAAAATCAATCCCCCATTTGGAAAAGGGATTGACGGTCACCACAGGATGGAGTGGGGCACGGTGAGCATGCATCTTGTAGGTGAATATTGGACAAGAAAGAAATTTATGGATCGTGTTCACACAATCCTTGAAAATTGTGGGAAGAAGTAACCAACATGTAATATCTTCTAGTCTGTGGCCAACCCAGAGAGATGAATGTCACATGCCCCAGCATGGAAATCATTCAAAACTCTTTCAACTTCCTCATGGATAATGCACCGACGTAGAATCAAATCAACCCCTTGATGATAAAGGGTATTATTCACAATGATGTAGTGTCTAGCCTGATTCCTTATGCGACGACGTTCATCATGGGAAATATGAGGACATAAATGTTGGTTCTGGAGGTAGACCAATACATCTCCATACCAAGTATTAGGAAATTCAATGAGGAATACAAACACATAAGGGAAAGATTAATTAACCATGGGTTCATCATTGACTTGGGGAAGTTCAAACAACAACTCTATGAAATCCAAATATTTCTTAGACTTGGAGGAAAAAATCTCCAGGTGAAACTCTTGGAGGATGAAAATCCACTTCAAGTACTTTCCCCCAATGATCTAACGACTGAGGATGTGTTGCATTGGGTTGGAATCGAAAACAATAGTGGTCTTTCCCAAGAGTATGTAATGTCATAATCGTTGGAAAACATGTATGACTATCAAGGAAAACTTCTCAACATGAGAGTATCGAAGCTTGGGACCAACAAGTCCTTTACTAAGATAGTAAATGATGTACTTGTTGAAAACCCTTTACTCCAACAACTAGGTATCTTGTTATCTAGTGATTTCCTTATTGCAAATCAATTTAGCAGCTCAAAAAATAAGAATATACTACTGAAACATTCAACTTAATAAATATAGTGGAATAAAAACACTGGAAACCAAATCATGCACACATGAATACCAATATTTTTGGGTAGATACCCCTAGAAAAACCCTGGAGGGAAAACCGATGCTGAAAATAATTTTATTATGCTAAAATCAAGTCTCCTATAATAGGGATAATGACCCACTGAGAGACATACAACTACTAACAAACCTAGAAAAGTATGGTCTATTGTACGACCCAAAACTGCACACTTTCAAGATGTATGTTCTTGTCCCTACTGTGATCCTGCGTGTATGGGCTTGTATCCACTAACACCCACGTACTTGTATGAAAATCCTATATGGAAATATTTGTGTGATGCAACACTTTCCTATGGGTTCACTTGACCAAAACCCACTTGCGGAAGCCTCTATTCTCTCTTCTCCTTGACTTGATCTCTATATGGAAGTCCTTATCCACATATCCAAGATCCCCTTGAATCACAGTCCTTCATGATCCAACTCTCTCTTTCCTCTTCCAATCTCTCTCAATCAACCTGAAAAATATGTCTCAAATGTCTTCCTCCTTTACCCTAGCCTTGCTTTTATAATCAAGAGCTATAATCTATATCTAATCTCCAAAGTGATCAATAGTTGTTATTACTTATCACTTCACTTGATATTTACATTACATGCTAATTACTTTTAGCATTTCCTTAAATAACTCAATTAATTAATTAATTAATTAATAAAATCACATTACTTTAATAATTCCTTTAACTAAAGTAAAGTTACCAAGATAGAAGAATTTAGACAAATTATGCATGCTAGACACCAAGCCTATGCGGAAATACCTGTATGATGCTACATTCATTAAAACTCCCTCTTAGAGAGGAAGGTATTATGCACTACTCGAAGTCCGTCTCTGAAGAAAATAAATTCCCTTTCTCTAAGGGCTTGGTCATAATATCTGCAACCTTCTCATCTATGGAAATATACTAAATCTTCACTGCTCCCTTCTAGATCCTATCCCAGATGAAGTGGTATCTAATCATAATATTCTTGGACCTATCATGGAATATTGGATTCTCTGAGATTTTGATACAACTCTGATTATCGTAGTATATCACCGTAGACTCTAACTCTTGATCAAATAAACTGGTAAGCAATTTGTGAATCCAAATAGATTCACATATATCCATACTCATTTCCATATACTCTGCCTCTACATAACTGAGTGCTACATAAGTTTGCTTCCAATTGAACCAAGTAATCATTGTTGATCCCAAGTTGAAGAAACACCTCAAGGTGGTATTTCTATCTATTGCACTGCCTACCCAATATGAGTCTGTATATCCTTGCAACTCCACTCCATATCCTCCAATATATATCAATCCATACTCCATTGTACCTATCAAGTACTTGAGCACATGTTCTGTTTCTATCCAATCTAGCTGCCTCAAATCCACCATGAACTGACTCAAGGTGTTCACAGTAAAACAAATATCTGGCCTGATGTTGATCAAATACATCAGGGACCCTATCAATTGTCTATATATTCTGGGATCTACCAACTCTAAATATGAAGTGATCACCTTCTTTATACTGGTAGCTGTATGCATAGCCATTGATTTATATTCTTCCATCCTAAATATCCCCAAGAACTCAATTGCATACTTCCCTTAAGCAATGAATATGTTTCTTGATATATGCCATACCTATAATCCCAAGAAATAATGCATCAAGCCAATTTCCTTCATCTTGAGCTCACTAGATAAATCCACTTTGTACCATGCAATAACCTCTTATGCACCCGTGAGAAATAAATCATCAACATATAGAACCGAGATGAGAGGATCCTATCCAACAAGTATTAAGTACAAGTCAGGATCCACCTCACTCTTGCTAAAGCCCATACTTTGTAAGTATCTGTCAATCTTAGAATACTACACTCTAGGTTCTTGTTTGAGTCCATACAAGGATTTATTAAGCCTACACAAGGATTTATCTATGTATACTTCATCATCAATGATCTCATTGAGGAAAGTTGTTTTCACATCGATTTGATGTATCCTCCACCTCATAACTAAAGAAACAAAAATAACAACTCAAATAAAAGTATATTGGTGACTAGAGAAAATGTCTCCTCATATTCCACTCCCTCTTTTTGGGAGAACCCTCTTGCCACAAACCTTGCCTTGAAATTTTCTATGCTACCATATTCAACATGATTGATCTTGTAGAGCTACTTGGAAATCACAACTAAATTCCCCTCCAGTCTCGACACCATGTCCCAAATATCATTCCTCATAATAGGGGTGTACTCCTCTACCATGGAATCCCGCCATACCTATTGATTTGTTGCTTCCTAAAAAATGGAAGGCTTGGAATCAATGATTCTACTCATAAGTGTCATATAGTTCAAAAAATTCTTCAGAGGCCTTCACTCTATGACTGTACTCCTAGGAGCCTCACCAACATCCTCCAATGTTTGGAATATCCACTTGGATTTCCTAACAGAACTATAAGGGGATAAATCCTCCTCACCACTTGAATTTTGAACTGTATACTATTGCTCATCCTTTGGATCATGCTGCTCCTTGTCCTCTATCACTGTTGATGAATCTTGAGATCTCCTAGATGCCAAGTTCTCCTTGAAATTAACATCTCTACTCAAAATTGTCTTCCTCTATGCTAAAATGAAGATCCTATAAGACTTTGAGATCTTGTTTGTAAATGTGTTGAACCTGCACATAATAGATCTAGCTAGGAATCAACATACATAGCTGCAAAGAAAATATGAGAAAAGAGAAGCAGGAGAAAGAATGGAAGAATTCTCATTAACCAAATGAATGAATAATAATTTATACATGATATATTCTGTATAAATCAACCAATGCGCATTGGAGGAGAAGCCAATGCACCATAGTGGTGGTCTAGAGTGATCTGGAAACACACCAACAATTACGAGAGTAAACTTCCACCTAGTCTAGTCTCTTAGGAAGTTACAGGAGTGAACTTCCACCTAACTGAGTTAACTAGTCTATCAGTATTCACTTAACTTACTGAAATAGAGTGAAGTGAGGAGGAGACTAGGGAATCATGAGTAAAGAACTAGTTTGGTGATGATCCCAAGGACAATGCACATTAGATGGCGATGATCCCAATGATGCATGGTGATAATACCAATGTGGCATCTAGACTCCAGTCAACTGATCAAACTGAAGTGTGAATTGAAGAGA
>JZKD02S1671328.1:0-17300 GCA_000966675.3 Picea glauca | reverse complement strand
ATTTGCACTGGGATCTTGTCACTGATTATATTCTTTAAGAAAGAAACATGTAATATTGGATTTATACTTCCTGGTCACAGATAAATAGCATAGTCATGCTCTTGAGCAGGGGGAACACCCTTAGGTATCTCCCCAAATACCTTGGAATGATTGTTGATAACTTTTTGGAGATCCATTGGAGAAAAGGATATAGATGTTTGAATGTCTATTGATATCAATTGTACAATTACACCATGGTGTCCCATTTTGAGTAATTTAAATCATTAGACTATCCAATAAATACTCCCCCATATTGAGCTTAATACTATGGAACTTCCCAGAACAATTTATGGTACCTTCATTTGCAATCATTGCTTGGAACTCTAGTGTTGGATATACAAAGAAATTGAGATCTCTTGCTAGTTTGAAATTGATGAAGTTATGGGTACTACCATAATCAATAAATACTATTACCTTTTTATTTTTTATACATCCTTCTATCTTGATGGTTTGTCCAATACCAATTCCAACCAATGCACGACAAGATATTATTGGAGTAGTCTCTTCTAGCTCTAGATCTTGTGATGGTTCCAATTCTTGATATTATTCCTCTTCATTGTCTGTGTAGAATAATTTATTCTCAATACATTTATGCCCCTTATTGTACTTGCTATCACAATTGAAACATAGTCCCTTTTCTCTTCTTTCATCCATTTGTTGGGGTGTCAACTTTTTTGGTTGAGGTACGATTGTCTTATGAGCCCCAAAATTATCTTTGCTTCTTGTGTATGCTCCATTGGTAGACTTGTGTGTAGCCTTATTATTAGATTGAATGTGATGATCATTTTTCATGGCTTCCATAATATTTGTAGGATGTATTAATAAAAACTCATTTTTGATGTCTTTTTTTAATCCACCCATGTAAGCTTCCAACAATTGTTGATCAATTATGTCATCCACCCTTGTGGCCAATACCTGAAATTATAAATTATAATATTCAATATCACCTAAGTTCTTGATTCTTGTAAATTGACTAAAGTAGTCTTGTTCCCACACTTTCTCATATTGTGTTTCTAAGTCTCTTGTAAATAAACCCCAAGTATAACGATAAATAGGGGGTTGTCTTTTCAGTATCCATTGATATGATATGGTTTTATCTCAAAGTTCAAAGTTTCTATGTGAATCATTTTCTTATCATCCATAGTATTAGATAGTTCAAAATATTGTTCTATTTGGTTCACCCAGGTAAATACCTTTGTTCCATAAAACTTCTTTAATTCAATCTTGGGAAATTTGAATTTAGGACCCCGCCATAATTAACTCCACTATTAGAGTTAGATTCACTAGTTGAAAATGTCTTATTATTGACAGTTTGTTCAACATGAATACTACCTTTATTTTCATGAGTCCTTTTCCTTTTGATATCTCATTTAGGGATTCTCTCATCCAGATCTTGAAATATCATGGAAGACATGGAATTTTGCATTTCCTTCATGGAATTTTGTATTTCTTCTTTAATTCCATTCTTATTTTTTCCATATTTTTTTCCATTTCCTCCATCTTCCTTTCCATTTCTTTAATATTTCTTTGTGATTTTACCCAATGATTATACCTGTCACTCAAATCATTAAGTTGTTCCTCCAATTTGGACAACATGTTATGCATGTCCTCATTTTCTTCTTGAGTCATAGACGAGACTTCTGGAGGTTTAATTGGTTCTAACATATTTTTGGGACCCATATGGAATAATAATAATAATCCTCTATTCTATATTTATCAAAAATTGTGAATCACCAGAAATAGATCTTCCAATAAAAATTTATGTCAATTGTAAGTTACTTACCTTTCAAATCCCTTAATTTGGAGTATGTCCTCTTGACCGACCTTCCTTATGATGTAATTATGAAATTTCATCCCTTATGAGTCTGAACTTATATCCTGTAGTACTTTGATATGTCCTCTCTTCAATGCCACATGTATTATCAAAGTTGGATGTGCCAAGTGGAAGTTAGGGTAACTTTCCCACACCTTGCTTATTTTTTTCCTTTCTAGGAGTGTGAACTTGTACAACATGCCCCAGACAAAATATTTGATATATGATTTTTAAACTTGTACCAATAATAATACATACTTTCCTTTTCCAATGAAACTGTTCTAACTTAATTTGGATCCTCGATGAAGAAGATATGACGATTTTACATAGAACACCTATTTGAGACTAGTTAATGTGACTAGTTAGATACCCTATCTTCTACAAGGAGTATCTATGAAATTATGAAGACCAAAAAGATGAAATTTTTACTATAGATACCTTGATATTTATTATAAATAAAATCCAAGTTTCACGGTCTCAATCGTCACAGAAAAAAAATTGTAGTGAAATTTCTAAGATGACTTGATTGGAGAAGAAAAACCCTAGGATCAATGAGCTTTGATACCAAATGTTATGATCTAATTCCTTAAAAATGATAAAAAGTGAATAATTACAGTTCGCTTCAAGGGAGAAACATCCTTATATAATATATCCACTTCATAATACAATATGAGATTAGATAGGATGATCATAAGACTAGGTCTCCTTGATATATATATATATATATATATATAGGAGACAAAGGGTACAATTATAATGAAAGGGTGTGATGAAGGGGTTCATATCCTACATGAAAATATAATATAAGAATGTAATAATTCGATCAGGGGCTTGATCGGGGGTTTTATAAATAACATGGGGGATTTGTATGGCGATTTCTCTGGGGATTAAATGATTAGCAGAAACTTCCCTGGGGGAAATCCCCTCAGGGGTAACTTTTCGAATTGGGGTAGTTTCTCATTATCAATAACTTCAACTTCGAGGGATTTTCCCCTGGCCTAATTTTGGGAACATTTTTCTTGGAGGATATACATCTATCCCTAGTGGAAATCCCCTAAATGGAATGTCTAGTCTAGGGATCAATCATTCTCCTAGAGGTGTTGCCTCCTGGAAGTTCCACCATCCCTAGGGGCACTCACTCTTCGGGAACACCTCAGCAACATTTTAGTAGTACGAATTTAGAGGGACCACAAGGTTCAATTGGGACAACAAAGACTTCATATCCCTCCCAATATTAATTTTCTCACAGACCATTACCTTTCCTCGCAACATTAGACTTACTTGGTCTATCACAGTTAAAAAATGACCCTATTTCCAACAACCCTTCATGGTCGACTATTCCTAGAAATTTACCATCAGACATTCCAAAATTCGAAAGAAATCCAGGAGAATACCCCTCTACACACATCATGATGTATCACTTATGGTGATCATCCAATTCCTTGATGGTTGATAGTGTGAGGATGTGTATTTTCCAGTGATCCCTCTTTGCAGTTGCCGCTAAATGGTACATTTAATTACAAGGTGGTTCCTTTAAAATCTCCAATCAGTTGGAAATGGCATTCCTTGTGCATTACTAGTTACCCATTAAGTATGAAATAGAAATAGAGCTCTCGACTTCACTCTGTCAGAATGCTACCACTCACATTTCTGATCATATTCATGAGTGGCGACGAAGGCATAAAATGATCAAGACCTAGATCTGGAATAAGCTCTTGATGGACTGGTTCACCAAATCCCTCCTTCCAACCATTGCCAAGGATGTAGCTATGGCCGAGGAGGCTACCAAGAAGCAAGCCATTATGCGTGCCCAACATTTTGAATTGATATATTCTCAGTCGAGTACCCTTTATGAAATTATCCCCCATGCTCCTAGGCCATTGATATATACAAAGAAACCAAACCCAATACCCCATCTCGATGGTGAGTTTATTTCTATTTCACATGCCTCTTTGAACCGGTTATCTAATCAGATGGGTCATATAACTATTTCCTCACATTCGTTAGCTATTAATTCTAGTTCTCAAACTCTCTTGGTCCCTACTCAAACCTCTTAGGTGAATTTGATGCAATCCACACAATCAAAAACTCCTCAGTAATCTAGAGGAAAAAATAAAAGGAATAAGAAGAACAGTTCCAATTATGAGAAAGGGACTACTCCCACCTAGAACACTCGGGAGGGGGAAACTAAAGAGAATAAAAAGAGTCAGTTTCCCTACACAATGTTTGGGGAGGACAACCCTACTCATCAATTTACTTGAAAGGATGAGGTCCATATATTATTGGCACAACAAAAGTCCCCCCAACAGCCTGTTTTATTAACTCATCCTTTCCCTCCTCAACCTCAACACATGGTTGCAACAAATCTTGTCCCTTCGCAAGGGGGAATGGAAGGTACCCCTCACCACAAGGGATGTTCCTTGAATTTGTTTTAATGTGTGACCACATGGTCAATTTTCAAACGTGAGGCAATATTTATGACACGTCCAAGCCTATCCCTATTGCACATGAGCCAACATCTTCTTCCCATCCTGGTGGCCCTCTTCAAATTGAGAATCCATCTTTTGATGCATCGATTCAACCCCCGAAGGGTGTTATTAGAAGAATGACACATAATCCAAACATGCAGGCTACCCACAACTACAACATTTTGTAATACTTGGCCCAGGAACCTTGTACCATGTCTTCCCTCAAAGTTCTCCAAATTTTCCCAACGCAGCGGAAATCCTTTTTGTCAGCTATAGGCGGGGTTGATCCCTTGGATTCGAGTTTGATGACCTTTGATTCTGATCAGGTTACTCATAGTCTCTCCCATCATGTTGCGTTCCAGATCAAAGTGCGCATGATGGGGAAAATTTTGAACTGTGGTTGATGAAGGAGCCTCGACTTGCATCATGTTTATTTATTATCGGAAGGCCATTGGCTCGCCTAAGCTCAAAACATCTATGACATTATTGAAAGCGTTCGATGGTCACACATTCTAGCATCATGGAATAATCACCACCTTACCCATCAATTTAGGTGGTAAGAATATATTTTTTCCCATGGAGGTCATCAATGCACCTCTTGAGTACAATTTTTTACTCGAGGGTACTTGGTTCTATGAGATGACTACAGTTTTCTTGTCAATATTTCAGGTCTTACGCTTCCCTCATCAAGGGAAAATAGTGATGATTGATCATCTTGTGTTATTCCTTTTGAGTACAATTTTTTACTCGAGGGTACTTGGTTCTACGAGATGACTACATTTTTCTCATCGATATTTCAGGTCTTACGCTTCCCTCATCAAGGGGAAATAGTGATGATCGATCATCTTGTGTTATGCACCCTATACCTTGGATCCAATATGGGGTAAAATTTACCCTTTATCAGTGATACTTGACAGTCTTATATATACGTTGGTGCGGGGATGTTCTAATATCCTTCACTTATGGGTATATTTCCCCTTCCCACACCATATCTTATTGAAACTATCACTCCAATCAATGTGATTTCCTTGTTTACAAGTGGATCTCCTGGGTATTTTGATCCTTGGGTGGTACCTCATCCCAAGGATGTTGATTTAGTTGGATCATTAATGCCTCTTACTCTGGTAGATATTGCTTATCAGGTGATATAGTCAACCTCCACTAAATCTGATTTAGATTCCCCTTGTAATGTAGAGTTTGATCAGAACCCAAATCCTTCTTGAGCCCTCACTCCTCCACCAAATTCCAATGACTTCCTAGATCTTGAAATTCCATCCAATGATGCTATCATGGAGGTCATGGATTCACCCGATATTCCATGGTAGTACTTGCACCATCACCCATATTTTCTCTCCGATTTGGAATGGTTAGAGAATTACATTAGAAATCCTATCACCCCTGATAATGTTTAATGGTACCAATCTCCCATTATGATTCATGACGTATTTTCAGAAGGGAATTTGGATAATATCTCGAAAAATGTACCCGTTGACATTTCCCAGAAGCCAGGTGGCATGGATCACATCCTGATAGGTGTTTATCGTTTTTCCCATGAAATTGAACTACATGACCCTATTCAAATAATTTGTGACATTTTTTCTTGGTCCTATGAAGAAATGTCTTGCATTGACGCCTATATTGTCGAACATGAAATTAAGATGTATGAAGGATTCAAGCGATTTTAGAAAAAGATATGGCCAATCAACCCAAAAAAAGATGATGCTATCAACGCAAAGGTAGAAAAAATTCTTCTCTCATGGTCTATCTGTCTGGTTCCCTTGATTGAATGGGTTTCCAATATCTTTCTGGTTCCGAAGCAACAGGGTACGATTAGGGTCTGTTTCAATTATAGGGATTTGAAAAATTCTTGTCTAAAGGATAATTTTCCAACATCGTTTATTGATCAAATCATCGATGAATGTGTTGGTAGTGAAATATTATTGTTCATGGATGGTTTCTCACACTATAATCAAATGCAGAAAAAAATGAAAGATCGACACAAGACTTCGTTCATTTGTCCTTGGGGTACTTTTTCTTATCAAAAGATGTTGTTTGGTCTTAAAAATGCAGGAGCCACCTTCCAGTGAACCATGTCATATGTGTTTCATGAAATCAAACCAATTTTAGAGGCATACTTGGATGGTTTGGTTGTTCGTTCCAAACGTCGTGAGTGTTAAAATATTAGATGTGCTCATTTTACCATAGACAATATCACTATTGTCAGCCAACCATAGGCACACAACCATCCCTGAGCACTGTAACCTTTTCTAGATAGAATGACTCCAGAAGCAACACTGTAACCAGTAGATAACTAGGAGAGTGCATCTTTCTCCAAAGATAGATCACCAAACAGAAAGTCCCAAATCCATAGGAAAAGAACAATACTCAATTGCAGAAGTTGCAGATTCAACAGTTCATTTGTAGTTGCACTTACCAAGAATACCACCAAGAAATATCACCAATAACACCAACAAGAGATACTAGAAGGTAGGGCACACATATTATGCTAGATAGATCTAGAGAGAGAGACCAAGAACCATCCAAGGCTATCCACCTTCCATCCTTGTAGTTGCAGCTCCAAACTTGTGCCATCCTTGAGAGAGAGAGTGAAGTGAGTGTGTATAAATGGGATATGCCATCTCTTATTTATAGTGGTTCTTGTCACTTTTCTAGGAAGACTTACCTTTTTAGAATATAAGACTTTAATATTAATTATTTTATTGAGACGACTTGTCTTCTAAGGTTTATACGCATCTGTTTAGGGTTTCTCTTGCTTTCGGAATATTATATTCTATCCAAAGGTTATACATGGAGGTTAATACCTCCCACGGCTACCATAATATCAACACTCCTTCCTAGATAGGGAGGTATTAATTATAATTTTCTTGAGCACAAATAGACCATTATTCTAGTAGCATCATCATAGCCACACATGCTATCTCATGATCACACAAATAAAACCAAGAGAAACATCACCACTGGCTAGAAATCATCTCCAACATTAGTGGTAGTCTCCATGGAAATCAAATAGTAGCATGCAGCTACTATAATTCCATCCAATAGAACACAACTGTGTCTATCCATAGTAGTACACAACTATTGTTCAGTGGTACAGAACCACTCCTAGTAGCACACAACTACTAACCAATGACACACAGTCACTACCAGTGGAGCACATCCACCACAGTAGAATAAAACTACTATCCAGAGACATATAGTCTCCACAACAATCAAATCATATCATCTAATATCATCAACAATGTCATCAGTTGCATCACCTCTAAGTCGTACTATCATGATGCAAATGCATCATATCAAAGCTATACTAGTGTTATCTGGAGTATCATCTACATCATATCTAAGTCGTACTAGCATGGACATAACTAGCATGATGTCAATACATCATATCTAAGTTGTATGTCATATTTAATTTGTACTTGCATGATGTATATCAATGCCTCTATGTGTCACCTCTAAATTGTATGATCATCTCTAAGTTGTACTATCATTATCATATCTAGCATGATTCCAATGCATAATATCTAAGTTGTATGTCATATCTAAGTTGTACTATCATGATCATATATAGCATGACACAAGCCATCTACATCACCTCTAAATTGTATGGTCATCTCTAAGTTGTACTAGCATGAACACATCTAGCATGATGTCAATACATCATATCTAAGTTGTATTCCCACCTCTAATTTGTACTAGCATGGCCATATCTAGCATGATGTGACTCATAAGAATCGTCTCTAAGATATACTAACATGATCATATCTAGCATGATGTCAATATATCATATCTAAGTTGTATGTCCACCTCTAAGATGTACTATCATGATGCACCTCAAGCCACTGTATCATCCACAACTCCAACCATTTGTATCATATATACGTTTTACTAGCATGATCATGTATATCATGATGCAAGCATCATCTCTAAGTTGTATGACCATCTCTAAGTTGTACTAGCATTATACATATCTATAGCTCATTGATATTCCATGATGCCATATATTAGAGCTCCCTCCCAAGTGAGGAATTTATCTCCTCCCTTTCAACCAAGGGAGAAATCTCCATGAGCCCCATCTTCTCCCTCAAGTATGCAAAATTTATCTTGGATATAGGCTTAGTCAAAATATTTGTTGTCTACTCATCAATGGAGATATACTAGAGAACCATTTCTCCCCTCTGGACTTTATCACGGAGAAAGTAGTACTTGAACTCAATGTGCTTCAACCTATCATGAAACATCGGGTTCCCTGAGAGCTTCACATAGTTTTGATTATCACAATATATCATAGTCGAATCCAACACCTGATCAAACAGCCTAGAAACTAGCTTACGGAGCGACACTGCTTCCGTACAAGTATCACAAGCTACAATATACTCTGCTTCTGTAGTGCTGAGTGCAACATACTTTTGTTTCCTACTAGCCTATGATATCATAGCAGATCCCAAACTGAAATACATACCAGAAGTGTTATTTCTATCATCTACACTCCCTGCCCAATCTAAATCAGTAAATCCATGCAATTGTACATCACTGTTTGAGGCATATCTCAAACCATAAGTTATTGTCCCATGAAGATATCTCAAGATATGCTTTGTGGCTATCCAATTCTCATGTATAGGTTCCATTTGGGACTGGATAAACATATTCACAACAAATACATCAATGAGCCAATCAATTATCTGTACAGGGATGAGTCTACTGGATCAGAATCAGAGTCTCTCAACTTCCGCATATCATTCACCATGGGAGTTTCCATGGATTTGAAATCCATCATCCCAAAATTCTAAAGGATATTTACAACATACTTCCCTTGCCATAGGAATATTTCACCATGATTCTTCTATACTTCTAGTCCCAAATAATAATGCATGAGACCAATATCCTTCATATCAAATTCAGAGGCTATCTCATTCTTACACTGAATAACGATAGGCCTTACACCTTAACACCTTGAGGTTGCTCTATGTATACTTATTCCTTAATTACTTCATTTAAAAAAAATAGTCTTTACATCCATTTGATGTAAACTCCAACCCATGGATGTTGCAATAGATATAGAGGTACATTTGACAACTGGAGCAAAAAGTATTATCGCAGTCTTCTCCCTCCTGCTGGGAGAACCCTCTAGCCATGAATCTCTCCTCGTATTTTTTGATACTTTACATACTTTCCTTTAGGTCTAGGAATAATTTCCCATATATCATGATGGATTGATATTATTCCATCATAGCTTCATTTCATTCTTTCTTTTTTACGGATAGACAAGGATCCTCAAGGGTTCAACGCTTGGCTTCTTTTTCAGAGAAATTTTCTTATGGAGTCATGTTCTTCAATATATGATGATGACTTCTACTCTGAACATATAGGGTTTTCATAGCTTCTTCTCCCCATTGAAACATGGATATATTATGATCATTCATCATTTCCTTTATATATTCTTCAATGGATTGGTTCTTTCTTTTTTCTACACCATTCTACTAAGGATTATAAGGAGTAGTGAGCTCCCTCCTAATCCCAACCTCTCTGTAGAATGTATTGAAATCATCTGAGGTGTACTCTCCCACTTAGTGAGTAGGTTGACATTGGTCCACACACATCTGAGTGAATAATTTCCAAAACTTATTTTTTCTTTACACACTTCCTTTGGAATTGGTACTTGGTGAGATCACTTGTCTCACAACTTGATGGAGTCATCTGCTCCATGCTTTCAATTTTCACTCTAGATCCTTCTCATAGCTATTGTATGTGAACTTCCCGAAACAAGAACAACAAGATAAAAAGTATTTCCAATAACATGTTCATAAGAACGCTCTATGGTAACAAGGATCATAGAATTACTAAGGTGACATGCCCGGGAACAAGAAATATCTCCTAGAGGATATGTTAGTTCATTTTTCAAACAAGTTCAATAATAATCTATATCAATAGTACTTACATGCAACCAAGTATACCTAGCATTAATATAGCCTTTCAAATATTTTTGTCACAACTATAGCAAGTATTGAACATGATATGTTCAAATATTAACAATTTGATCAATCAAACCTGGAACCTGGAGCCTCAATTGTTTGTTCCTCTGAATGTACTGAATCCAAGATCATTTATTGGACAAGGTCTCTTTTGAATTCCCTGAAAAACACACTCATGCTTTTGTTGGATGATACAACATGAAAAGCATATACAAGTGCATACCTTTGAAATTTGCAATATCGTTAAACTTGTCTTCTAATATGAAACTAGACACCATCTTGACAAGAAGAGGTTAGAAATTAAGTCAAAAAGGTTCAATGATTAGAACAAGCTAGAAATCCTAAAATTTCAACTTTGAACACAAAATCAATTTTGACCAAAAATCAACCTTTGACTTTGACTTTGACCAAAAACTCAAACTTGATGTTTTTTCTTGTTGAGAGTACAAACAAGTGCACTAGGCCAAGGCACACTAGAATTTCCAGGAATTCTGCCAAAATTATCACTTGAAGTGCCTAGAAGGTTAGGCTAGTGTTTGTTGCAACTGCACAATCAAAAACCCTAGTTGCAACTACTACTGGTGCCACATTGAGCTTAAAAAAGCACTGCCACACTACCTTCCAATGGTTAGACTGTCCTAAAGGTGGTGTGGAACCATAACCTATTAAAATATTTTATGTTCTCATTTTACCATAGCAAATATCACTATTGTCACCCAACCATAGGCACACAACCACCCCCGGGAACCATAACCTTTTCTAGATAGAATGACTCTGAAAGAAGAACTAGAACCAACATATAACTAAGAGAGTGCATCTTTCTCCAAGGATAGCTCACCAAACAGAAAGTCCCAAATCCACAGGACAATAACAATACTCAGCTACAACAGTTGTAGCCGTAGTTTCACTTACCAAGAATACCACCAATAAATATCACCAAGAACACCACCAAGAGATACTAGAAGGTAGGGCACACATATTAGGATAGATAGCACTAGAGAGAGAGATCAAGAACCATCCCAAAAGATCCACCTTCCATCCTTGTAGCTACAGCTCCAAACTTGCACCATCCTTGAGAGAGAGTGAAGTGAGTGTGTACAAATGATCTAGATCATCTCTTGTTTATAGTGGTTATTGTCACTTGTCTAGATCGACTTGTCCTTTTAGAATCTAATACTTTAATATTAATTCTTTTACTAAGTCGACTTGTCTTCTAGGATTTCTACACATCTGTTTAGGGTTTATCTTGCTTCCAAAATATTATATTCTAGCCAAAGGTTATACATGGGGGTTAATACCTCCCGCAACTACCATATTATCAACAGTGAGGAGCATCCATGTCACTTGCAGGACATTTTCATATGTTGTCACTACTATAATATTTGTTTGAGTCCACATAAATGAATTTTTTGTGTGGTATCTAGGTGACTTCTAGGCTTAATCATGTCCAAGTATCGGATCATGTTTGATCCCTTGAAGGTTGAGGAAATTTTCATTTTTCCTCCTCCTCGTACCATTATCCAAATTCAAAGTTTGCGAGAGAAGGAGAAACTTTTGCATAGATTGATTGCCAATTAAGCCAAGGTCACTAAAGGTTTTATGTGTTTGTTGAAGGGTGTGCCTTATATGTGGGATGACCAAGCTCAACCGTCATCTCACACCTTGAATATGCCCTTGATGTCGACTCCCTTGCTAAACCCTCTAGACTATGGTTGGGATCTCCTACTCTATCTCCAAGCTTCTAAATCCACCATCGGAATGGTGCTCATCCAAGAAGACAATGTAGAATGAGAGCATTGTTGATGCATGTAGCATCATACAGGTATTTCCGCATAGGCTTGGTGTCTAGCATGCAAAATTCGTCCAAATCCTTCTATCTTGGTAACTTTACTTTAGTTAAAGGAATTATTAAAGAAAAGTTTTGTTATTAATTAATTATTCAATTAATTGAGTTATTTAAGGAAATATTAAAATTAATTAGCATGTAATCTAAATCTCAAGTGAAGTGAGAAGTAATCTCAATTGTTAATCACTTTGGAGATTAGAAATAGATTATAACTCATGATTATAAAAGCAAGGCTAGGGTGAAGGAGGAAGATACTTGAGACATATTTGTCAGGTTGATCGAAATATGGATCGTGAAACAATTTGATCCAAGGAGATATTGGATAGGTGGAGAAGGACTTATATTTAGAGATCGGGACAAGAAGAAGAAAGAACAAAGGTTGCCCAAGTGGGTTTCATTCAAGAAAACCCACATGAAAGTGTTGCATCCTATGGAGCTTGTCATATAATATTTATTTACATGTACATGGGCGCTAGTGGAAACATTCACATATACATAGGCACATAGTAGGGACAAGAGTGTACATCTCTAAAAGCATGTAATTCTGGGCCATACAATAGAAGATACTTTTCCAAGTTTGCTTGCAGTTGTATTTGTCTCAATGGGTCACTCTCCCTATTACATGAGCCCTTATTTTAGTATAATAAAATAATTCTCAGCACCATTTTTCCCTCCAAATTTTTTTCATGGGTATCTACCCAAAAATATTGATGTTCATTTGTGCATGAAATGGTTTCCATTTTTTTTCTTACACTAGATTAATTGAGTTGAATATTTCAGCAATGTATTTTTGTTTTGTGAGCTACTAATCTGATTTGCAGTAAGGAAATCACTAGATAAAAGGATACCTAGGTGTTGGAGTAAGAGGTTTTTAACATGGTATCAGAGCACTTGCTTTGAAGGGAATCCATATATTATATCCATAATATTTGATAGTATATCTATCATATTTGTAGGAGAACTTAGCAGATCCATAACCAGCAGGAAGAAATCGAAGGACAAATTTTAGGGGAACAGTCATACTGAGGCAGAACTAGGGTTTTGCAGGTTTACCAAGATGTACACGAGGTTACAAAAATCACATACATATGAGGGTATCTTTAGACACAAGTGTGTTTATGTGGGTAGTAGTAATCATAGGCGCATACATACGCGAGGGCTCATTTGTGACACGCATGTACAAGGTTTTCCAGGACAATACAGGGGCATTTTCCAACAACATGTTATTTTCCAGGGAATTTTATCATGTCTTGGGGATGGTAACAACATCATTGAGAGTAGAAGAAATATTGGATGTAGCCTCCAACTTCCTATCTTTGAAAGCAAGATTAATTTTGTCATTAAAGGAGTATGACCTTTGGGACATAATGGACAAAGTATTTACTCCACCAACAAATCTGACAGCTTTGGAATCTCACAACAAGAAGGAGATAAAAGCAGAGAGGGTCCTCCTAGATACGGTGAAGGATCATGTAATTACTCACATATTTTAGAAGAAGACATCCAAAGAGATGTTTTATGCCTTGGTAATTTTATTCCATAGCAAGAACATGAATAGGAACATGGTCTTAAGGAATAAACTTAGATCGATGTACATGTCTAGATATGATAATGTTACCAACTATCTCATGAATATCACACAAGTGTGTGATCAACTTGCATCCATCGAGGATAAAATGAAGGATGTAGAGCTCATGAATGTGGCATCGAATGGTCTTCCCAAGTCCAGGGAACCATTTTTCAAAGGAGTTTGTGAGTGGGAAAATCTCCCATATTGGTAGATACTTTGGGATGATTGCATCCATAAAGAGACTAAGGAAGATTCTAAGAGTAGTGAGTAGGGAGGTAGTGAGGAGAACTTGTCTCTAGTCAGTAATACAAAGAAGGTAAAAGGAAAGAGTTCTATAAATAATGGTAACAATGATGGAGGATCATCACAGCTACGGAACAAGTACTTGAGTAAAATAAATTTCTTCTCATGTCACAAGAATGGACATTATGCATCTCAGTTTCTAGAGAAGAAGAAGAGTAAAGGAAATAACAAGACAACAACATCAACAGATATGTAGCTAGATGTGTTTGCAATGAAGTTTGAGAAGATTTTCTCACTAGTTTCTTTCCTTTCTACCAGCACCACTATGAGGAGTGTTTGGTTCTTGGACAGTGGTGGATCTCATCGTATGACATAAGAGGGATCAATCACGTTCCATATTGAGTTAGGAGGTTCGTTAAATGCCCATGATGTGCTTTATGTACCAAGTTTAAAGAAGAAATTTATTTCATTCTCAGCTATGGAGGACAAGGGTTTTGTCATTACTTTTCATAGATGGAAAGTACTCATACATCCAAAAAATGATATCTCTGACAATGCAGTGGTCATTTGGGTTAGAGAAGAAACTTTATACAATTTACAAGGAAAGCATGGTCGGGATTTGGTACACAAAAATGACAACCTATCTGAGTTGTGGAAAAGAAGGTTGGGACACCTACACTACATAGATTTTCCAATTTGAAGGGAGTTTGTTATAGGTCTTTTGGAGTTCAGTATTGAGCAATAGAGAGTGTGCAAAGGGTGTGCGCTTGGAAATAATGACAAGGATGTTTTTCTGAGCAAGGAGAGTAGGTCCAAGGGGATATTGGATCTTATCCATTTAGATGTGAGTGGGCCAATGTCAGTAGAATAATTACAGGGATCATCATACTATGTGACATTTATTGAATATTTTTCCAGGAAAACTTGGATCTTCTTGATGAAGACCAAGTATGAAGTCTTCAGTCAGTTTCAGGAGTTTAAATCTTAGATGGAGAATTAGACAGGTAATAAGATCAAGGTCTTGAGTTTGGATAATGGGGGAAAGTACACCTCCAATGATGTCAATTATTTATGCAATTAGGAATGGATTAGGAGGGAGTTGATAGTCTCATACAACCCTTGATAGAATGGGGTTGAGAAGAGAAAAAAATTTTCCATCATTAGTTCTTCTAGGGATATGATACATGACCAACAATTTCCTATGTTTTTGTTGGAAGAGGCATGTAACATAGTGTTGTACATGCAAAACATGAGTCCTCATAGGATATTGGGGGACAAGACTTCGAAGGAATCATTCTCAGGAGTGAAGACAAAGATAGGAAATTTGAGGATATTTGGTTTCCAGTCTACATCCATTTGCATGTGGAGAAGAGAACAAAGTTGGAGTGTTTAGGATAGAAGGGTATATTTGTGGGGTACAATGATGTTGGATATACTTCACACACACACCTAGGATTTTTTTTTCCTAAGGTTTTTCCTATTTTTATTAGTCATTATTCAGTCTCCTATATTTTAGGGAGAATATTCCTCTAGGAGAATATTCTTTTCATTTCACACTTCAGTTTGATCAGTTGAGTGGAGTCTAGATGCCACATTGGTATTATCACCTTTAGCATTGGGATAATCACTAGCTAATGCACATTGTCCTTGGGATCATCACCATACTAGTGCATTACTCATGATTCCTTGATCTCCTCCTCACTTCACTCTGTTTCGATCGGTTAACTGAAGACCGATAGACTAGTTAACTCGGCTAGGTGGAAATTCACTATCGTAACTGCCTAAGAGACTAGACTAGGTGGAAATTTACTCCTGTAACTATTTGTGTGTGTCCATATAACTCTATACCACCACTATGGTGCATTGGATTCTCCTCCAGTGTGCATTGGTTGATTTATACAATGTATATCATGTATAAATTATTATTCATTCAGTTTGTTAATGAGAAATCATTCATTCTTTCTCTCATGCTTCTCCAATCTCATATTTTCTCTAAAAATGTGTATGTCAATTCGAAGGAATCATTCTCAGGAGTGAATCCAAACATAGGAAATTTGAGGATATTGTGTTGCCAATCTACATCCATGTGCATGTGAAGAAGAGGACGAAGTTGGAGTGTTTAGGATAGAAGGGTATATGTGTGGGGTACAACGATGGTGGATATACTTCACACACACCTAGGATTTACTTTTCCTAAGGTTTTTCCTATGTTTATTAGTCATTATTCAGTCTCATATAGTTTAGGGAGAATATTCTCTTCAGTTTGATCAGTTGAATGGAGTCTAGATGCCACATTAGTATTATCACCATGTAGCATTGGGATAATCACCAGCTAATGCGCATTTTCCTTGGGATCATAACTAGACTAGCGCATTACTCATGATTCCCTGATATCCTCCTCACTTCACTATGTTTCAGTCAGTTAACTGAAAACTGATACATTAGTTAACTCGGCTAGGTGGAAATTCACTCCTGTAACTTCGTGAGAGACTAGACTAGGTGGCAGTTTACCCCCGTAACTCTTGGTTTGTGTCCATATCACTCTATACCACCACTATGGCACATTGTCTTGTCCTCTAGTGGGTATTGGTTTATTTATACAGAATATATCATGTGTAAGTTATCATTCATTCAGTTGGTTAATGAGAATTCGTCCATTCTTTCTAACCTGCTTCTCTTTTCTCATATTTTTTGCGCAACTGTGATGTTAATTCCTATCTAGATATATTTTTTGTAGGTTCAAAAAATTTACATGGTATCAAAGCCGACGGACTGCTAGGGAAAAGACACACCAAATTATTTTTGCATGTACCAAAGATTGAAGACAACGAAAAAAATGAATTTTCAAAAAAATTCATTCTTACACTGTACAATTTCTTTGCATGGAAGGAGACAATGATAATGCATCTTAGAGGTAGAGGATTATACCGATTAACCATGAACATAGAGACAAAACCAACATCAACCATAGAAAAATCCAAGTATCTAAATCGAATGGATGAAGCATTTGAAACAATTTGCAGTCTCATTTCTCCTGAACTCCTCTTTCACATATCCTCCTGTAAAACCCCCAATGAAGCATGGACCACCATGGAAGGGATTTTTGGAAAATAGGATGAGATGAGTGGACACAGGCTCGAGGTGGAATTGCTCACATTGGATCCAAAAAGATTTGACAATCTCAAATATTTCTTTACCAAATATAAGGATTTGTTTTCACAACTCAAGGCTTGCGAGGTTGATCAATATAAGGAGGAGTAACAAATGGTTCTCACCATTCTCTCTAAAATTGGTCCAAAATACTCATTGTTTGTATCCAAATTTCATTTAG
>JZKD02S1671317.1:128471-138926 GCA_000966675.3 Picea glauca | reverse complement strand
GTGTGAATTATTGCAATGATGTTATGATAAAGGATTTATTGTTGCATTTTTGTATTCTCTTGTTTTTGCGTTTGAACATGAAAAGACCTTGCGTTCAGACGTCTTCTTCTACAATCTGTTAGCAACCAAATGTTTACAACAGACCCCTGCATTTTTCTGATACAAGTCTTCCTCCTACTCACCCTTACTGCGACTCACTATCTGAAGTTTGACTGAGACCTCACTTGCCCTTGCATACCCAGTCTAGTTTCGGAGTTGGAATGATATCGTTTTGAGTTGGCTTCCATTCGGTCACCCCATCTATAAACAAACCGTGACATTAACTGATGGGCGTCGGGCTCTTCTCCTGCTGCAATCCAGGAGTGACCTCCGTCGCCAACAAGTCCAACATTAATATAGACTTGTGCTAATGCAACAGTAGGATTAATGACCTAATCGATGGGGTGATTCATCATTTGACTAGATGGCCCACTTTCAACAGGAGGGTCATGAAGATTAAAGGTTTGTCGAAAGGATTCAAAATGATCATAGAGATAGCGTTCTGATGAAGTCCTCCATACATAACGAGCAGGGGTGGGATTTGTATCTACTGTAGTGGTAGGACGAACATGAGTCCTATACTCATCACCAAAGGTTGGTTCTATGGATCCCATATATGTTTCGGTAAAAGCTCTCTCAGGTAACTGTGGGACCTCTTCGTTTATGACGTTCCCAAGGTAGTCTAAATGAAGAAAAAGTGGTTCAAGAGGGGTTACTGACACAGATGTAGTGTGAGGAGTGGGATTCTAAACCGTAACCAAAGCACCTTCTAAATTGTCTAACGGAGGAGCAACAACACTCTGAGCATTAGATTGATTTTCTACCTCTCCACAGTAGTTGTCTTCTGGAGGGTTAGGAGCTAAGGTTTGGTAGCCTTCCGAAGGCATCCCTTGCAGCCTACGCGATCAGCGAAGACCTTTATCTTTTATAGGCTCAAATTTGGAGAATAACAGTACACACTGAAAATTTAGGGCCAACTAACAAAAAGAAAAAACATATGCTAATAAAATCTAGGAATCAAAACCAAGCACGCAAAACTTCTCTCGATGATCGTACTAGTTGGTGATGAAATCCAACGTCATGTGATCAAGTCAAGAAGGAGCTAGGATATGGTGGAACAATTACAATGGTGACCTGCTTAACGGACTTTCACCTTGGTGCAAGCTTCCATGCAGTAATTATGGATTTACCCTCTAAGAAGCCCGAGTGAGTTTGACCAATATCTGTCCCAGGTACAGTGAGACTTCCCTTCACTGTCACCTCATGTAAGTACCTAAGGATTATGGAAATTAAGGACACCAACTCGTAGTCATCCCCTGGGCGGGTACAATTGATAGTCCGATCCAAATGTATGGGTAGGATAACAATTTCAAAATCAACTTAAGAGGCTCTCACACATAATCGTGGGTATACCTTCAAGTGACCCCCAATATACGATCTGACCACTACAAATAGTTGAACCAGAGAGGGATAATCTCCGTAACTCACCCGAATGCGACCTCGTGCGTAACCCCTGTGTGAGAGGGGGATCATAGAAAGCCTATACGAAAATTGGATTTGACTCTCCCTATCTCAGGATGCTAATGTTCATTTTGAAAACTTTGGAGAGTTGTACTCACAACCTAATCCAAAGTGATAATCCTAGTCCAATGTTGGTGGAAGATCCTAAAAACAAAAATCTTCTAGATAATTTTTAATTAGCATTGATTTTATGGCTGTTCTTTACTCAAAGGGTGTATGACAATGAAACTGATGGTATGATGACTCAATTCCCAAAAATGCACAAGAAGATGATAAGCAATCGTTTCTTTCGATGAATGGCTCTTTAAGGGAAAGAGAGAAATTTGTTTTCACTAACAAACACTAATATGCAATGTCCTCAATCAATTTGTTTCTCACTCAAATCTTATGCAATGCTAAAAATTTCAGAAATGCCTTCTAATATTCAAACCAATCACTAAAATATGTCCTTTTTCTTATATGTGAATGATAATTAGACGTAAGACTTCTAAATGTCAATCAGAGTTCAGGATTAAACAATGAGAAGCAAACCTCACACAAAACAAGAAATACACTCTCGTTGTGAATAAACAAGAAGGACAAAAATGACCATATTTTCCAACAAGAACCATAAAAAACCTCAAACGAAAGAGAAATTATGCAAATTTGACCTCAAATATCAAATGAAAAGGTTCATAGACCTTGGATTTCCTCACAAAAGTTTCTAGTCAGTCAGATACAGGAGAAGAAAACAAGAAGTTAACTCTAGGTCAACAAAGACAAATAGTGACTTCAAGGTAAGGAAAGAAAATACCAAATTCCCAAACAAAAGAGGATGAATTCTCAGAAATAAGGGTGTTTGAAAGACAATACCAAGATGGATTGAGAGTATGAGACCCTGAGAAAATGTCAAAACCAAGAAATAGCTTCAGAAGATGAAAATTCTGGAGAATTTCTCACAAAAATGGGGTAGTGCTCTAGTGTAAGGGGCACCAGAGCATTCTAGCTCTCTGTGTAGGGCTAAAGGGGAGTGATAGTGCTCTGACAAAAACAGGGGGGGAGCGCTCTGCTCCAAAAACTTAGAAAAAAGCCCAGAAACTCAAAAAATCAATGAAATTCAGTCAATCAGGGTGATCATGATGACATAAAGAGGCAATCAAACAAATCTAAGAATCAAAATGACAATATGGAGAAGGTAAAATCAATGGGAAAAGGGACAAAACAAGATCTGGGAATGGAAACAAAAATCATAGCTCCTCCTTAGTGGAGTCGCTAATTTTTGTTGTAGGTGAACCCCCCTACGGACAAGTGGATTCCCTTTTGGTCTCTAAACTCCTAAGGCCAAGACAAAAAAGTGCTTAACATGGAAACTAACTTCCTTTTAGATCTAATCAAGCTAATAAATGAAAGAGAAGGAGAAATATATGTACCTTATTAGTGACATTTGTCCTTGCAAAGTCCTGGCTGAGCTTCGATCCTGAGCTCCTTGATAGGTCCTGTAGGACAAACAAAGATACAATGGACTTCCTACTCTACTGATATTAGCTCAATCATAGATCCATATATTGCATAAAAACTCATATGGAACAAACACAAGTTTGAAATAAACATGCCAAGCATCGATTATTAATGAGAACAAATAAAAGTACTTACAATCCTTTGAATGAAGGTGCAACTTCTTCCAGTTCTCCTTGTCCAACCCCTTTGCTCAAGTAATCTACACTGATTGCTTTGATGACATATCACTCATGAGATCATAAGTTTCACATCTCCAATATTTTCCATGTACCTTTCACCATGAGAAGGCCTCCTTATATAACCTTGAAGAGGTCCAATCACTTGAGAGATCCTTGGGATAAGTTGAGGATTCCTCTGCTTCAGTTGAGGATCTTCCCTAAGATCATGCCTTGAATATCTATTAGAATCCAACCGCCTTCAGGAATCAAGGGATTGTTCCCTGATTTGCTTCAACAAAACCAAATTTTTCTAAAAAAAGGGTAGCGCTCCCCCAAAAGGGTGCACAGGGCGCTCAAACACTCCTCCAAAGAGGCTCAGGGAGCGCCAACACTCCCTGACAGTGGGTAGGGGAGTGCTCCTCTCCAAAATCCATTTTTTAGTAGTTCTTTCAGTGGAAAAAGGTTTGTACTCCCTGCCAAGTGACTTCTCTTCTTCAAAACTAGTCTTTGGGGTGTCTTAAGTGTCTTTATGATGTTGTTAGAGGCACGGCATAGACAAGATGGTAGTATGATGTTTTTTGACACTTGCAACACTTGTAGCAAGATGCGACACTTGCAAACAAGATGCGACACTTACAACACTTGTAATTATGACACTTGCGACACCATTGAAGTGAGTAATTTTGAGGTGTAACAATTCCACCTTATATTCAACACTTATATATACTTCCATTCCGAACTGGTTTTCCCTGGGGGGTTTTTATTCAGGGTCATGTTGACCAAAAATATTTGTGTTCTTTTCATGCATGCTTAGAATTGTAAATCAACATTTAGATTTGTAAATATCTATAGTTAGTGTTATTTTTTTGAGTATATTGCATGTGCTATGGGAAAATATAATACTTGCAAGGGCACCTCAAAAGGACACTTAACCATCAAAACTGTGAGCATAAAGTACTTGACTGTTTGCTGTCCTAACACAACAATACATTATAGTATTGAAGATAAAACTTAGAGCCATCTTGAGGTCAAAGACAGACCTAGATGGCAGCCTCATAAGACCTCAAAAAATTTACATGGTATCAGAGCTAATGTTGACTTAGACTTGCTGATTTTTGAGCATTGAGTGGACAATTTTGTTGGACAGTTCAGGGCAGTTTTGGGACAACTTGTTAGCAGATTTTTGGACAACTTGTTGCCAGTGTTTGTGGAAAGCTTGTGGGTATATTGTGGGATAATCTGTAGGACTATTTTGGACTTGTGTTTTCAGCCTCTTTTCACACCTATTTGGATAGGAGTGAGGTTGATTTGGACAACCTATTTTCACACCTGTGTGGACAGGAGTGAGGCTATATTTGACAACCTCTTTTCATACCTATTTTCTAGGAGTGATGTTGTGGTGTTACTGCCTCTTTTCACGCCTGTGTTGATAGGAATGAGGCAGTACCCTTGTGTTTTTTTATCACCAGTGTGAACTTTATTGGACAACCTCTTTGGTGTCCCAGATGTGGGCAGAGGATAGGCTAGATGGAGTTAGCAACTAGTCCCCTTGGAAGACCAGGATCATTTTCGAGGACCTCGAACTATGGGATATAGTCGAGGCTCCCATTGTTGTTCCTCATGTTAATTCTCCTGTCATGGTGGTAGAGTTCAGGAATAAGAACAAGGAAAAAATGACTATTTGTGATGGGGTGAGATACCACGTCATTCCACATTTGACTGGTAAAGACTTTTCATTTAAGATGTGGGATTCCTTATGCAAGATTTACCAGAGTCCAAACCAAAACCAAAATATGGTTCTGCAGGACATGATCAAGAGAATTAGGATGCTTGATTCCAAGTCGGTTACATCATTCCTTCAYAGATTCACTCACATCAGAGATGAGCTTGCCACTGCCAGAGAGATAGTGGATCTAGGATTTATGGTGAGGACAACCTTAAACAACTTTACCAAACCATGGGATCCATTTGTTTGAGGCATAGTTTCCTGAGAGGATATGCCTACCTGGGAGATACTTTGGGATGATTTCATTTAGGAGGACACGAGACTCACCTCAGAGTCCTTAGGAAAATAATGGATTACCCAGGGTGATGAGGACCTTGCTGTGTGGACTAAGAGCAAGAATAAGACTGTTAAAGGTGCTAGACAGGGTCCCAAGGGAGGGGCCAAACCAAAGCATAGTGGCGGTGGGCAGGAGAGAGACATGAGAACACTAAGATGCTTTCCTTGTGGAGATATGGGTCACTATGCAAGACAGTGTCCCAAGAAGAAGAAGAAGAAGTAGTCGAATGATAATGCAACGACACCATAAGAGATTGAGTTCGTTGCTTAGTATGAGAGGGAGTGTGCGTTTGTTAGTACCTTGTCAAATGTTACACCATCCAATGTCAGGTGGGGAGACGGAGTTGAGGAGGACCTATAGTAGTGCTTTAGAGGGAGCTTAGACTCAATTTTCATGGACACCATCATCAAGGGTGACTAGTCCACCTGGGACAACTTCAGTTTAAGAGTTGCCAAGATAGAAGATTGGTGTAGGGGCTTTAGAGAACCATATATTGATGAGGAGGAGAAGCAGGGCACCATAAAGGCTTAATCCTCACTTGGCTACAGAGATGGGCAGATTAGGTTTTGGATCCACTTCAGGTGCAATTCACTTGGTGAGAGGCCAAGTGGAGGATCTTGGTGAGATGCCAAGATCCATTTACTCTTGGTGAGACACCAAGAGGGGGAGACTCTTGGTGAGATTCCAAGAGAGTGACTCTTGGTGATATGCTAGGATTAGTGACCATAGTGAGATGTCATGAGGTTGAAATCCTGGGTAGGAGACCAAGGTTGAGATATTTGGTTTGATACCAAGATCTAGGTGATCTTGGATAGGTGGATATGCACTTCCATCTATAGATCACACAGATTAAGCAGATATGTGTAAGAGACTACTTTCATTGATTAAGGTACCATACTCATCGAGTATTTTCCAGTAGGAAACAATATCCACTGCAAGGATTAGATTGGTAGTGAATGGCACTTTCCTCGGTAAGAGGGAGTGTTGATATTTGGGTACTTTGGAAAGTGGTTCCCTTGTGTTTGTGAGCCTCTAAACACAAGTGGTAAATACTTTGTACCATGTACTTTATGTCTAATTTCACTTTGACTTAGGAGATTTAAATCAAAAGTGAAATTTGGTCATTATAGCCTAAAATGACTATTAATTCACTTTGTGGGTGAATTTAGGGACATAAAGAGAAATTATGAAAACTTAAGTGAAGTGGGTTTTGAGTTGAGATTCTTTTGGAGAGATCTCAACCCTTGATTAGAGATGGGATGAGATGATTTCATCCACCCATATTTTAGGTTTATTTATGTTTCATTAAGAGGGGCACATAGGGCAAGGAGAGGCTCATTCTCACTTGTATGTTCACCAAAGGATCTGGAAGAAGGGCAAGGAGATGAGAATGGAAACATTGGGAGAGGAGATTTTGGGCACCTCCTTTCATGGAGGGATCATGAAGGCTTAGGGCCCATATTATTTGTGGTTGTTTTTCTTGCTTGGAGGAGGGAACACTTATAGCAGGGAGGTCTTGCAGTGGTCATATTTCTTTGAGGATTTTTTCAGTGGAGAGGCAACACCCAAGAGCACATTGTAGTGCAAGGGTTTCTCCATCAGAGATTCAGGGAGCAAGGGAACTTCATTTTTGTGGATAGAGCAACATTTGAGGAGGGCGCATATTTCACTCTTGGACTTGTGTTGCAACTTGAGACAAACTACTATTGTATCGGGTTCATTTGTTTCATGTACTTGTTGTATGCAACGCCCTTGGAAAAAAAAATTTTGCCTTGAAAAACGTGTCATGTATTTAGGTGGTTTTTTCGGCACATGGTTTTTGCCGATGATTTTCTATTTCTGGTTAAGGAATTAGGGTTTTTGACTAATCTAGGTCATTGGGTTAGGGTTTTGGATGCCACTAGCTTCTATATGTATATTTTATTGTAAACAATGTAACACAAAGAATGAATATAATATATGCTCGTTTTCTCGGTTTGGGTTTCCAGGGGAAAAATCTTTGTGTAATGTTTGTATTTTCCATTGTATCATTTTTGTTCTTTTCTGAATATATGTTTACAGTAGACATTGTACAAGGTTAGAATTTACATTTGGTATCAGAGCTTTATTGGCTTCAGGGAGACACCTTTGTGGTCAAGGGTTTGGCTCGAGACTGTGATAATCCTTGTTACAGTGGGAGATCTGTGGTATTGTTTTTCAAGTGAAAAGAAGTGGCAAGCAATTCGAAGATGGAGATTGAGAAGTTTAATGGGAAAAGCTTTGAGCTGTGGAAGCTCAAGATGGAAGATATTTTGGTGGATAGAGATCAGTGGATCATGGTAGATCCAGGTACTGCACCTACATGAACTTCTACAGATGACTGGAAAAAGATGGATCGGAAGGCAAAGAGCAGAATCTGACTATGTCTCTCCGATTCAGTATTACTGAATGTGTTAGAGGAAGCTACAACTAAGGATTTATGGGAAAATTTGGGGAATTTGTATCAGTCTAAGTCCCTGGTAAATAAATTATTCCTGAGAAATAAGATGTATAACTTGAGGATGAGAGATAGAGACTCGGTGGTAGAGCATTTGAACGCCTTCAATACTGTGGTAAATCAGTTAGTATCTGTTGAGATTAAAATTTTAGATGAAGATAAATGTATCAGTTTGTTGTGTTCTTTACCAGACTCATGGGATAGTCTGGTTGTGGCCATAGGTAGTAATACAACTTCTTTGAAGTTTGAAGAAGTGGTCTCATCCTTGTTGTTAGAGGAGATGAGACGAAAGAATATGGAAGGACATATCACAAACACAATATTTGCAAGAGGATGTTCCCAGGAAAGAAATAGATCTAATTTCTCAAGTGGGAGATCTAAGTCTAAGTGTAGATCTAAATCTCCTGGAAAGTTTGTAAGGGTATGTTGGAGATGTGGAAAATAAGGGCACTACAAGAAGCAGTGTAGATCCAAAGTTGAGAAAAAGAAGGGATCTGAAGAATATTCTTCTACATAAGAAAAGACCTCCAAGGAAGAAGGAGGGAATGTGTACTTGGCCTCTTCAAGCACACATACAGATCACGAGGCATGGTTGATTGAATCTAGTGCATCCTTTCATATGACTCCCCAAAGGGAGTGGTTCAACAAATATGAAAAGTATGATGGAGGTAATGTTTTCTTAGGAAATGATTCGACAAACAGAATCATAGGAAGAGGAAAGTTCAAGTTGAGACTCATAGATGGAAATATTAGAACACTGCCTGGTGTTCTACACATCCCAGGTATGGCGAGAAATTTGATTTCTCTAAGAAAAATTTAAGATGCAGGGGTAAAAACAATTTTTGAAAAGGGAACTTGCAGGATGGTTCGAGGAGAAATGGTGTTGATGAAGGGAGTTCGGTTTGGAACTCTGTATAAGATGATAGGAAGCACTATTAGTGATGGGTGTAATAGCTCCATTGTTCTTGATATTGGAATTGAAGAATAAAGAACGCCTACAGTCTCTGGAGAAAAGGTTATGTTGTGGCATCAAAGACTGGGGCATATCGAAGAGAAGGGTCTTCGACTATTACAAGGTAAAGGTATGGTTGAAGGTATGTCTAACTTCTCTCTGGATTTTGATTTTTGTGAACATTGTCTATATGGGAAGCAGAATTGGGTAAGATTCCCCTCTGGTGCAACGAGGGTAGAAAGAATTTTACAATTAGTTCACAATGATGTTTTTGGATCTGTGTCGGTCCCATCATTGGAAAATTCTGTGTACTATGTCTCATTTGTAGATGAATTCTCGAGGAAAACTTGGATATGTTTCCTCAGGAAGAAATCTGAAGTCTTTGATAGGTTTAAAGAGTTTAAGGATCTTGTTGAGAATCAAACAGAGAAAAAAATTAAGGAGTTGAGAACAGATAATGGCAGAGAGTTCTGCGAGAATGAATTTGAAGAATTTTGTAAGAAGTGCAGTATAGCAAGGTAGAAGACTACTCCATATACACCTCAACAGAAGGGATTTGAAGAAAGGATGAATAGGACGCTGATGGAAAAAGCAAGGTGCATGCTCAGTGGTATCGGGTTAGGGCAAGAATTCTGGGCAGAGGCAGTGGGTACTACATGCTATCTGGTCAACAAATCACCCTCATCAGCGTTGGGTGACAAGACTCCACAAGAGGTATGGACTAGTAAGGAACCTTCTCTCACAAATCTTAAGGTATTTGGATACGATGCATATGTTCATGTTCTAAAGGAAAACATGAGTAATATGGATAAGAAGGCTGAAAAATGTATCTTTATTGGATATAAAAATGGTCTCAAAGGTTATAAGCTTCAGAACCTAGAAACTAAGAAGGTAGTGTATAGCCAAGATGTGGTATTTAAAGAAATGAAGGATGTTGTTAAACAGGAAGTCCTACCAAGTAAGGAAGAACCAAAGAAGATAAAGTTTGATTTAAAGGATGATGAAGCGGACTCTACAGAAGAACATGAATAATAAGAAGAAGATCCTCATACTCCAATATTGAGGAGATTGGATTGAGAAAGAAGGCTACCGGAAAGGTATAGTTCATCTGATTTTCCTTCAAATTTTTCTTTGTCTATTACTGATGATGATCCTAGAACTGTCAGGGAGGCAGTGGATTCAGAGGATGGAAATCTATGGAAAAGGGCCATGGAAGAAGAAATGACATCTTTGGATAAGAATGAGGCTTGGGATCTAGTGGAGTTGCCAACTGGAAGAAATCCCATTGGAAGAAAATGGGTATTTAAAAAGAAGTTGAATGCAGAAGGAAAAGTGGAGAAATACAAAGCTCGGGTAGTAGCAAAGGGTTATTCCCAGGTTGAGGGAATTGATTTTGGTGAGATTTTTTCTCCTGTTGCCAAGTTAACCTCTATAATATTTCTGTTATCTGTTGCTGCTGCATTTGATTTTGAAGTAGAATAGATGGATTTGAAGACAACATTCCTGCATGGGGATCTGGAAGAAGAAATCTTTATGAAGCAGCTAGAAGGTATGTTGTGAAAGGAAAGAAGGAGTTGGTATGCAAGTTGAAAAAGTCCCTGTATGGTTTAAAACAATCACCAAGGATGTGGTGACAAAAATTTGATACTTATATGCTGGGACTTGGATTCACAAGAAGCAAAGAGGATCACTGTGTGTATTCTAAATTAATTGGTGATCATTTGATTTATTTGGTCTTGTATGTGGATG
>JZKD02S1671317.1:60905-74540 GCA_000966675.3 Picea glauca | reverse complement strand
GCGCTAAGGTTTTGCAAATGGGGTAGCAAGCTAAGTGGACATACCACAACTAGTTAATCATTCAAACCCATACCTCCTTGTGGCTCCCATCATCACTCTCATAATTTCACAATTTATAGCAATGATAATTGAAATTATTTCCAAAAATATATTATCCATATACCCAAAAAATAGTGTGTTGTCCAAAATTTTAGAAGTCAAATGTTCTCAACAATCAATAAATAAAAACACTTAAAACCCATATTTTCCACTCTAGGAGGAAATATTTCCCTTGTTGCTGATATCACCCTTTGATCTCTCTGAATTTGCCTTAGGATGTGGGGAGCCTTTAGGCCTAATCTCACTAATAACATGAGAGAAACCATATCTCAAATGCATGCGGGAGGACACAGATTTGGTAGTCTTTTGAGGGAGAGGAGGGGGAAAAAATTACTTTTCCTTTTTCAGGAGCATGGCGGGGCTTAGTTTTTAACCTTTTTCTTGCATGGGAAGACTGTACTAGTGAGTGGATGGGCAACTTGGACAATATGATTAACATGTGGAGGAGCAGGTAGTGACAAGTTAGGCTAGCCACGATGTTGGGAGACTGCCGGGTGGACAATCTCTTGCCATCCATCATTTTCAGGGACTTTAGGTTGTAACGAGACATGAGGGGGAACTGGGATACCAGGGACATGTGGGGCTTGGAAGGGAGGCCTTTTTGACCTAGGTTGAACCACTCCTTTCCCAATCCATTTAAAAAATCCAACTTGAAATAGATGGATCAACTCTTATGAGTCTACATCAAAATGTATAGGAAACCTTGGACTTATAGGGCCCCTGTTCCAATTTCCTCTTCCTATGTTACCCCGACCATGGATAACTCTGTTGAAAAATCTCATTCCTGTATGCATTATTTATTAGCAAATAGTTTCTTCAAAAACTATACATGACATCTCTTTTAAATATGAAACAAAGTTTGGCTCAACAACACATCAGAATCATGCAATCCAATCCATAAAATCATTTAATACTTGTCAATGAGAACGGGGTGAATAAGGGTTCTGGGATATGTGATGGATTGTATTGAGTGAAAAGTGTAAAAATGAAGGGGAAAATATCATGATTACTGCTCCACAAATCATCAAACAATCAACTGTATTGTAAATCAAAAGAATAAATCACTGCAATTAATCTCTGTGCCATCCTTTAACTATCATAATACATATTTTAACTTAACTATAATTTAATTTTAAGAACATGGAGTGGATAGTGAATATGGGAAGGCGAGGGGATTTGTAATATGCAGAAAAGTGAGAGAATGGTTGGAAAAAAAAAACAAATACTGTCCTTAAAACAATTTAAGTAATCCATAAAAACAACTTTGTATTCAATACAAAAGATACCAATACCAATTAACAATTTCTGTGTGTCAAAATTGTTCACTGTCCACATTCAATTTCTTCAAAATTTTCAATTACCACATTCTATAATCATAGTCATAATCACTATGCCTTTCAACAGTCCTGTTAAGAGAATAGATGGTTTTTTTCATTTCATTTCCTTTCATTTACAAAAAATCCAAAAGAAACATACAGTCACATTGCTCCATCGCTATCCATCATATATCACTATAAAATATCAAACACTGTCCATAATTCACAGTCTCCCAAGTAAAAAATATACACAGGTCTTTTTTCCAAATTGAATAGACCTTTAAAACTTGCCCAATTTCATGCCTTTTCATTATATCAACCAATAAATGTTGCAATGAAACCATAATACAAAACCCGAGCTTCATCACTGATGATGCAATTTAAATCAAACAAGCACGATGCCTCCAAAATCCATACACAATAAACAACGAAATCACATTCATCAATTTCCAGTATTTTCCATGATCCCGATCGGGCTAATGAAACACAAAGAAGCCACCAACTAGCAATTGACACCATGCTGTAAGAATAAAACAATCAAAAGCATAACAAGAAGAGACAACCATTGACTGCACATTACCACTGACTCCCAATCAACCAATTTAATCAAATAAAAACCAACTAGGTCTTCGACGCAATTGTCATAACAAAAAAGAGGCAGCTCCTTGATTGTATATCATTTATCATCCCAGATCACAACTTTCCAACCAACTCAATCAAACGAGTTCAATATAAGTACTCAAATCAACTATCATAACCACTCAACCAATCTATGACAGTCAACAAGATGCCCGACGAGAGTGTGGACAATTGGGGATTATCAAAATTGGGCTCTGTAAGAAGTAATCAAGAGTTCGCTTGGTCATCAAAGGACAGAGAGACTGGAGGTCGAACATATCAACAATAGGCAGAGACCCTTCAGTACAAGCACAATGGAACCACATAGCTTCTTATAACTATCGGTATGTGTAATGGTGTGATAGTTCAACACCGGGTAGGGTATGAAAACGATGCAGATGAGCAACAAATGGCCACTAGACAGTAACAAGTACTTAGAACACACAAAGGCATAACCCTCGTACAATTCAAAGACCGAATCAATGAATAACAATGCCTGTGGGAATGTTGTCCCGAGGAATAAATTAAATCACCAAAGCACCATAAAGTATACATCTTGGCATAATGGCCACCCTATAACCAACTTCCTAGATACATTGATGCCAATACCACAAAAAATAAGCTC
Source organism: Picea glauca (assembly GCA_000966675.3). NCBI lineage: Eukaryota > Viridiplantae > Streptophyta > Pinopsida > Pinales > Pinaceae > Picea > Picea glauca. Next base: position 71,882 of record JZKD02S1671317.1, on the reverse strand, counting down.
ACGACCAGGTGAATAATCGACAACCATGGATCTGGAAAATACACAGTGACCAAAAAGGTAGTTTGAAAACATATGAAACAACCCATAGCAGTCTGAATACAAAAAAACACGGTTACCCATAACTGTGAGGAAGCGACCAACAAGGCTAAATAGAGTGAAACCCTCCAACAAAATACCCATAACCACTTAAAACAACAGAGATCCATCATGGTTTTCACCACATAGAACAACGAACAAATGCATAATTCACCCAACCAATCCTTTTTCTTGCAAAAAAAATAACCACACAGTCATTATAGAGAGAAGACCCATGCATTTACACAGTTACCAATCTCAGGAAAACACAAACCAATGCATCATTGAGCCATCGTCCGTTCATACACAAAGAAAAATTCATGGATGGGCGAAAATAACCATACCTGTAACCAATAGCTTTAAAAAGGGCAATCTGGCTGAGCAGTTCCTTCCCAGGCTTGTATTTCAGAGCTTAACCACCAACAAAACCAAATGCAACAATAACCATGCTAGGGTGATAGCCCAATGGTAGAAGTATGGAGTGACGTGCATTCACTACACGTCGCTTCCATCTTCCCCTACATTCAATTTTTATGTACACGACGACCAACAACCACCAATACATTAACCATGCGATTAATTCCAACCATTGAAACTTGCGACCATATTGCTTGCCAAATGCGCCACCCAAAATTCGTATTAGACATTGCCAAAGCCATACCATACCATATATCAAATGCATCGAATATAACTCAAATGAAATCACATAGCCACTAACCATTTGTAGTTATTATTAATACTAACTTCTTTTCATTTCATTTGCACATAACTTCTTAACATAACATAGTATAGTCCCTTTCTTTGGAGTTTTTCATAAGTCTCTTTCCATTTCTTTTGTTTTATGTTGTTACTAACATGTGTCTTGTGCAGGTGTATCCAGGTAATAATCATGGTGATATAATAAAATGTGACAACTGCAATATATATTCCAATCATAACATATAATTAAGCTTTGAATAACAAAAAATCCATAAAATGCATCATCCACGTGTCATTGTACCAAAAAACGAAGCCAAGACTGCATCATCAACCATATAAGACCCTGTAAGCAATATCAAAACAACAACATAAAAAGTGTGATATGACTATCTTCGAGCCTCTAGTCTACAAGGAGGTACCACTTACTATTATTATATATTATTAGCATAGTTTAAATAATATGCTTTAGCATTTAGCAATACTTTGCGGGTGAAATTCCTCATTGCGATTTTTATCGTCAACATTAGACAAGCGTCTAGTGAAGCTCTCTTAAACCCTAAAATCTATGCACTCTCAACCTTAAATATACAACAATGAATGATTTGAACTCCATAATAACATGATTACAATCAAATCATCAATCCCTTAATATAATTCCCAAGGAGTATTTAGGTTCCTCTTATCAAGGTATTAATCATGCCTAATAACTGCATCATTCCACCCTCACAACTAACTCATTAATTATATAACAATCCATAATGCAATTGAACCATAAATTTTCTAACAACTCACTAATACATGAGACCAATTTATATGAGCATGCTAACTACTTGACACAAACAGGGCCCAACAAGGCCCCCCTTCTATTCGTTAACTCGTCCTTGAGTCTAACTTAGGAAGACAAGTACAATATGGACAAACCAAATCACTGGACAAGTATAATACACAACACTGCAACCTTCAACATCAAAAACTATTCTTCTCTTGGTCGAGGCTTTGACTTTAGAGTATCAACTCTGTCATGCCATTGGCCATCATCAACACTCATCAACTTCATCACCTTGTCAATCTGCACCAATACTATCTAGTTGCACCTAAAACTGTGGAAAACCAATTGCTAAAAAAACTTTGGTCATCAATGCTAGTTGAAACTTCTAAAAGCAAACCAACCTTGCTATGAAATATGGTGCAATCATTAGGGTGATCAATCCCAATTCCTACTCCTGTGATAAGTGCATCCCAATTGACACTGAATCAAGATGAATTTTCAATTGAAGCAAGGTACACTAAATACATGGTGTCAGACTTTCCATTGAGATGTCACCTCACAACAATCATTGATTCGTTGAATCAAAGTCAACAAAATTAGACTTTAAGTGTACAAAAATACTAATATCACTCAAAATCCAAACCTAAACTCGTTAAAACCATGGTGAATCACCCACCAATGTAGAATAGCTTGACACAACTATAGTCCTCGTCACCAACCATCAAGATCCATGCACTACATTAACTTGACACATATACGTTGTGAAAGATCATCTTGATTTGGCACAACTATAAGAAAATATAACATCTCCGTAAAAAGCCAACTTGGACTCATTCTCTCTCGCAACCATGATGAAGGCATTTTCCTTGTCCTTCTCATCATGTTAACAATTACAAAGAAAGAATCCAAGGGAAAAATGATAGTGGTGATCTTGCTATGTCAGGTCGATATATTAGGAAAACAAAACTCAACCTGAAACCTCCTTACATCATTATTATATATAAAGGAAAGATTTTCTTGAGTACATATAAAGGAAAACACAAAATAATCATAATGTTGAGAAATAAAATATGGAGGGAAGAAAGATCTTTTGCAACTTGCCATGCCATGTCATAACTTGATTGCAACTCCCCAATGCCAAGCTATAAGTAAAAACACTTTTCAAGTGAAGCTACAATGAACAACACTTGTCAGAACTCTCCAACCATCAACACAACCCTGACACTTGTTCGAACGTTCCAAGCATCAACACAACCCCAAAACTTAGTCAGATATCTCCAACCATCAACACAACCTCAAAATGTTGTGATCCACCACCCCAAATAAAAACATGAGGTGCTCCAAAAAAGACTCAAATCATTAGTGCAAGTTGTAGCCAAATTAGAGGGAGTAAACAATATACAACCCAAAATATGTTGTAGGCGATCACCCAAAGGATCAATCCCACATTCATGCAAACAACCTCCCCTAAGGAATATTGCACAACTCAATCAAAGAATATATCGATCTTTATAGTCTCATTGCAGTCCTCTGAAGTTTCGACAATGTACACATGATCACATGGTTGTGCACTAACGATGTAGTTGTTCCATACTATGTTGCGACCCAAGAAGTAGATTAAGGTATTATAGTCCAGGCCAAAACCAATGCAGTGTCCAACCTGTTGGGTATGTGTTATATTCTTTGCATGTGTGCATGTCGGCACGTCAGATTCGACAACTGTGTCTGATGATCCCAACTTCCTTCGTTCTTTGTGTTGTGTGCTTCGGGCGCTTTCCTAGGGGGGTTCCAGGGGGGCCAGGTTTGGCCCCCCCTTGGTTACGCGTAGTGTTCGGCTCTGGGTGATAGCCCAGAGTCGACAAGGTTAGGGGCAACGCCCCAATTTTTTTTTGGGCGGTTTTTGCTATTTTAGTGGATTTTGCTATTTTTAGCGGTTTTCTAAATTAATTGCGAATTAATGAATTAGGGTTTTGGTAGATACAAAATACCTAAAATACTGTATATATTTTATGGTGAATGGTTAAATAAATACAATGAAGAGTTGAAAGGTGCGGCACCAAGGAAGGCTGGTTTTCTCTCGGTTAAGGGTTTCCAACGTAAATATCTGTGCACTATGTGTATGAGCTAGATCAATTTATATTTTGCTTAAGAATCTGTATGCATTGCTTTACTTCACAGGTTTAAAAATTACACAACCAACAAAATGGGGAACTCGTAGAATATTTTCCACTTACCATTTAAACCATGGGTAGGGGCATATTATGACCAGTGCATCCATTCTTCAAAGAGAACTGCAAACACAGTTTAATCATATGTGTATGCCTCAAATAATGATCTACATCAACAACTTGACACATTGGTCCACTTTGCACATTGTCTAATGAATGAGGGATGTGATTCAAGACAACAATGAAACTTGGGTATTTGCGTATGTCCACATGGATTTTCAAAAAATAATTTGTAATGTCCCATATTATTTAATAATAATAATAATAATAATAATAATAATAAATACTACATTAAAAATAATAATAGATAAATAGTATCAAAATAGAATAATAATAATAATAAATAAAGTGAAAGATAAAAATAAACAATAATATGATGATAATAACTGACAACCTTAATAAAACAACAACTTTATTAACAAAGGAAAAACGTTAAAAATAAGTAAAGATAAATTTGCGGAAAATCTAAATTAATAAAATGTTTAAATTACATGATGACAAGTGGAATCTATGTATGGAGTTTCTTTGCATGGATGGCAAAAGGAAATATACTTAATGAAGGTGGAGAAGGAAGTGTGACATCGTTTTCTTGAGAAATTGATGGAAATGTTTAGAAGCTGACATATGTAGTTGATTGAGGGCTCGAGGGCTCTCAGTTATCTTCACTGAGGGGTTGGTTGGGTGGAGAGTCGTCCCTCACACTCAATTGTGGTCAACTGGATCAAAGTTCAGAGTGCGCTGGTTTACGTTCACCTGCATTGTAAGTAAGTTTATTTATGTAACTCTCAAATAAGATTCTATGCACTCACTTCTCATCCAAATTATGCAATTGCTAATGAAATTTTCTTTACTTTTATTGATCAATGGTTATGAATTTTTGTATAGAATTTTTGTGTGATTACTTATTGAAGTTTGAACCATTACATATGGTATTAGAACATAGTTTCAACACTTGAGGCCTATAATCGATTTCGTAATCATATGCATTTATGCATAAAAGTGTATTCTCTATTTGTTTTTTTACAATATAAATATCTAGTTGTATAAAATATAGGGTAAACTTTATCCTATCATAAAGTTAAAAATTAATCTTATTAACCCAAATTTTTTAATCAAGAGTAATATGTTTGCATGTTGTAATACACATTTAAATTTAATCTTTGATTTTTTTTTTTTTATATAAATCCAACTATGTATTACTTATACTTATAGTTGCTAAGGATTACACGTGTAAATCAACCTGTGGGAAATCATGTTATGATGTTAGTTATACCAAAAATATGAAATTTAGCATTAAAAAAAAGAAGAAAGATATAAAATAGAAGGTCGTTGTTAGTTATACCAAAAATAAGAAATTTACTATTAAAATAATAGAAAATCATAAAATAAAAGCATGTAGTCTAAACACTCTATGTTTTTAACCTTATCCGCACATATTTTTCCAACTAGTTTTGTCCAAACTTTGGTTAGAAATTTATAAGGATCGCTCGAATTGTAGATTTCAGTTGTTGAGATTGCACAATCTAACTGATCTAGAGGTTTATTAGGGTTTTGAATCGATTTATGCATTCAAAAATGCAGTTTAAACAATAGAAAATTTCCACTTCACCAAAAACTACATGTCTTAATTTTGGTGATAGTTGTTGGAAAAGGTAAAAATTTCCATTTCACCAACAATTACATGACCAAATTTCGGTGATGGTTATCATAAAAAATTAAACATATAGAACATTTAGACTTATCCAAATAGAAGTTGGAGACCAGATTAAAACTCAGACTGTATACGAATGGAATGCAAATTTAATAATCATTGCCAAGATTTGCAGTGATTGTTGTTGAATAGGCTCAAAGTATTCCCACATTACAACTACAATTAGGCACATGATACAAGGTTCAAATCCAATGAGAAACAACTAAATGTGGTTCTTAGTCTTAAAACTGTATTGATTGCAGGTAAATTCAACTTCAGGTATTTAAGTATTCCAATCTCATATATATACATATTTTAAAATGATAGGGGATTAGATAATGGTTATAACGTGTCTGCAAGACTTATTATCCTCATCTTTTATTCACGTATTTTATGGGTATGCCTGTCATCGAATGAGGCATGATAGGTTTAGTAAACATGCCATCTATTCTCTTTATACCAAGTCTTAAGAGAATACCTTTTATTCCAAGAAGAAAAAATATGCTTTTCAAGTACAATTACTAGAAGGCTTTGGCATGCTCAACTCTTCAAGGACAATTCATCACCAAAGACTTTTAGAGTACCTTATTGAAAACACAAGTTGGGTTCTCACTATTTGTAGCTTCACTATGAATTGTAACCAAGATACACAAATTCTTATCTTGACAATGGCCAACTCCCCCCCTTCCCCCAAAAAAAGTGTTATATCATGCATGGTTTTTATGGAAACTAATGAAATTACTTCATATTTCCCATTGTCTTGTGAAATATTAGAGTTTGAATTTTCAGAAAAAGAAGTATTTAAATTTGGTTTTGGTTTCTTATTTGAACCCTATAGAGATTTAGTCATATGGACATCGAGTGAGGCCCAATATTATTTACAAAGGGGACTTTCCCCATGACCTTCTACTTGTAATTTATAGTACTCAACCACTAGAGTTAACCCACCGAGTTAAATTGAAAATTCCTCTGTTAATGTCTTCACAATTAAAACTTCATTTGGAACTTCTTCATTCAATTTATTTCACGTGTTTCATATTAATATTTAAATGCAATGTACAACTCTTAACTCTTTATAACCAATGTCATTGGAGCATTATTATTTTATTAGTCCCTGCCAAAGGTCTGGGACTATATCAATTAGTTTTTGCGTTGACCACGATTTTGTTTTTGCGTTGATTTTTTTTTTTATTGTTTTTTCCCATAGTTTAACTTTGGTGGGAGAAATTCAATTTTATTTCGTGGCTTGTGATTCGTCCTTCAAAAAAAGATCTTATTGTTGGGTCGATGACAAAAATTAAATAATCAATTTAATTATGTAGCTGCAACGCATGGTTGGAAGGGGGGTGCATGCATGAGTGTCAAAGTTCAGAGACAATCCCGGTTTTCGAAGGTTGCCACTGTGTCAACTGTTGAATGGAAACATTGAAAGTTGTAGGCAAAAGAATATCCAAATGTATTTATTATTATACAATGTATAGACATATTTCAATATATATATAGATTTCTATGTACTGTATGACACGATTATGTGCAGGGGATTTTATAGATTGCAAATAGTTTTAATTGAGTTTGTTTGTTAAAAGTAATTGTTGAGTTCTTTGTGTTTTATCATGATATAGTGTGATGCGGGCCAAAAAGATGGGGTTCTTCTAAAGTTGCAAGTGTTGCAACTAGCGACTTACTATACATGAATTTGGGCTTATATAAATCTAGTCCAGAGGGTAAGAAATCATGTGCATCTACTATCTTTCTTTGACCCAGTTTGGTTGCATGCATAGTGTAGTTACCTAGGTTCTTCATAATTGTGTTGTCTGAAAACAATCAAAGGTGTACATGGAAAAAAAATCATGCGTAGTACAATTGCTTATGGTCTGTTACTAGTTGAAATGGATTATTATTGTTTTGATTTTTTGCATAGGCAATTTAAGTGGGTTAGGGTTTCTTACAGAAAGTGTGCACGCCGAAGACAATTGAATTTTAACAACAATAAAAGGCATTGAAAAAGATGAAGCTATTGTCAATTTTCAAGTGTTGTGTGTTGCGAGTTGCATTAGTTGTGGTGTTGGGATTCTGAAAATCTATGTCATAGGGTAAGAAATCCTATGCATTGCGTGCTATATGGAAAAAAAGACTAGAAACTAATTCTTATTTTGCATCTACAAATATGGATATTCACTTATGTTTGTTTGACAGATGCAATTAGTTTGAGTGTTTGTTGTCTAATAGTATGTTCTTCATGCATAGTGCATGTGCTGTGTTTTATTGGAGTTTGCTTTGGTGTTTTATTAAACCCTGTCCTCGTTCATCAGATGTGTATATTTTCATTTTTCAAAATATATTTTGATGTGCAAGTCGCTGTTTCTTATGTGCGAAATCATTTTCTTTGACAATTTGTCCGCATCCTGCATAGTTGTATCTTCCATGCTTTGTACAAGTTTTTTTCCTGGGACAATGAGTATTCAGTTTGTTTTCAATTTCTTTTTGGATAATTTATACAAATTCTTATTTTGCGTCTGTATATATGGATATTCATGTATGTTTCTTGGACATATGCAATTAGTTTGTGTGTTTCTTGTCTACTAGTATATGCTTCATCCATAGTGTAGGTGCTATTTTTTATTGGAGTTAGCTTTGGTGTTTTATTTAACGCCCTCACGATTCATCATTTTCAAATTTGTATGTGTTGATAGTTCTCTTTGAACTTCATTTTCATTTGAAGATGAAAATAACTTCATTTTTCAAAATATATTGCGATGCAATGCACAACTACCTACGCGAGAAGAATTTTACGTTGATGGTTTGTGTGCATCCCGCGTAACTGTTTCTTCTGTGTTTTGTACAGGTTTTTTCCTTGCATAGTGAACATGTTGTTAGAATAAAAACAAATGCGAAAAAAAAACACAGAAGATAAACAATACAATAGAGACACAGATTTACATGGTTCACCTAGTGTGGGCTACGCCCACCAAAGAAATTGCAAGGTCCTGCCTTTATTATTATCCAACAAATGAAGGGATACAACCTACAAAAAAACTCACTATAACTTCCTCTTCTTTCTCTCACAGTATCCTATCTTAGAATACAATATTCTCTATGTTGCATACCCGCAATACATTTTACTCTTAACAATGGGTTGCCTTCTAGGGAAAAAAACCCTAACATAATTTCTACCGTCAGATCTGCGACCTTATAATGAATGGTCCAAATTTACAATGAAATTACAATATACATTTACAAGGAAAATTTTCCTTCGGGGGCTTCACCCTTGAACCCTCGTCGAGGGCCCGCTTGCCCCCGAACCCCTCATCCGAGGGGATATCCCCCCTAGACCCCGCAGAGGGGGTACCCCCCCCTTTGAACTCCCCCGCGTTGAAGAGTGTACATACTTTTGGGGTGTAAAGTCTTCATGGGGTATAAACACAACTGAAAAACACAAGACCTCTGAAACAGGAAGATAATCAGGCTCCACAACCAACACATGTGGTCTATTTTCAATTCCTATACATATAATTGATATCAATTCTGTGACATATTTGCATTGCAGTTCTTTCGCACGTCAATGCTTGCAATAATTTTGCAATGAACATGTGCAGGAACTCAGTGCAATTGTGTCTTCCACATTTACATTTACATTTGAAGATGTAGAAAGCTGCATTTTTTCGAAAGATATGTCTTGATGTCAGGAATCCGATACAATTGTTGCAATACATAGGGTGCTAGTTCATATTGATATCATTGCAATGGATGTATATGTTTCTTGTCAAGGAAAAAAAAGAAATGATATATTGCTCCAGTTCACAATTCAGTGAAAGAGTAACAAAAATGGGAGGGAGACATGGAATGCATAAAATAAAGATTTTGCAAGGGCATATGAAAAAATACATTGAATATAAAAAGAAGATTCCTGTGTAGTAGATGTTCAATATTGCAATGTGTAATGTGCTTCTGCTTATGTGCAAAAACTTTTGATTTGGCGATTTTTTGACATCTCGCATAGCTATGTATTTTGTGCTTTGTACAATTTTTTTTCCTGGCACAGTGGACATATGGTCTGTTTCCAATTCCTGTATAGAGAATTTTTACCAATTCTCTAGCATGCTTGCACTGTGGTGCTTTTTCACGTTGGCACTTGTAGTAGTTTTGGAACATTTTCCAAAATATATTGCGATGTGCAATGCACTATTACCTATGTGCGAATATGTTTTTTTTGACGTCTTGTGCACATCACACATAGTTGTTTCTTCTATTCTTTGTACATGTTTTTTCCTTGCACAATGAACATTTGGACTATTTTCAATTGTTGTGTGGATAATTGATATCAATTATGTGGCATCTATGTATTTCAATTCTTTCACACATCGACGCTTGCAATACTTTTGCGATGAACATGTGTGATAACTCGGTGCAACTATGTCTTTCACATTTTCATTTACATTTTAAGATGTAGATAACTAGATTTTCTTGAAAGATATGTCTTGATGTCAGGAATCTGATTTTCTGAGGTACTATGAGGTTTCCCAACATGTTTGTCTTTGACCTCTTGTTGGGCTCTAAGTTTTATCTTCAAGACTTTCCTTTGCTGATGTTTTAGGACAACAAATAGTCAAGTACTTTCTACTCATAGTTTTGATGGTTAAGTGTCCTTTTGAGGTGCCCTTACAAGTGTTTTACTATCCCACTGTTAGCACATTCAATATACTAAAAAAAATAACACTACCTCTAGATATTTACAACTCTAAATGATGATTTACAATTCTAAGCATGCATGAAATGAACACAAGTATTTTTGGTCAACATGACCCTGAACAAAACCCCTGGGGAAAACCAGTTTGGAATGGAAGTATATATACATGTGGAATACAACAAGTACATGAAAATATGGACCTGATACAATAACATCTTGTCTCAATATGCAACATAAGTCCAAGAGTGAAAGATGCACCCAAACATGGTGTGCCCTCTTCAAATGTTTCTCTATCCACTGAAATGAAACACCCTTTCTCCTTGAAGCTTTGGTGAAGAAACCCTTGCACACAAACTAGCTATTTTGTGCTACCTCTCCACTGAATCTTTCCTCAAATCAATTTGACCACTACAAGACCGCCTTACTATAAGTGCACCCTCCTCCAAGCAAGAAAAAAAACCACAAATAAACTGGTCCCTAAGCCTTCATGAGCCTTCCATGAAAGGAGGTGCCCAATATGTCCTCTCCCAATGCTTCCATTCTCATCTCCTTTCCCTTCTCCATGCTCCTTTGGTGAACATACAAGTGAGAATGAGCCTCTCCTTTCCCTATGCACCCCTCTCAAGGAAACATAAGGAAACCTAAAAGATGGGTGGATGAGATCATCTCATCCCATCTCTAGTCAAGGTTTACTCTCCAAAAGAATCTCAACTCAAAACCCACTTTACTCAAGTTTCCATAGTTTTTCTTTATGTTCGTCAATTCACCCACAAAGTGAATTAATAGTCATTTTAGGCTAAAATGACCAAATTTCACTTTTGACTTAAAT
>JZKD02S1671317.1:16347-37222 GCA_000966675.3 Picea glauca | reverse complement strand
GACGACGACGATGATGTAACCGTGCCCCCCGACTGAGGTAGGCTTACACTGCATGAAATCGATTCCCCACTTTGCAAAGGGGCCGATGGCTATAATGGGGTGCAACGCAGTAGGGTGGGTGCGTTCCTTCTTGTTAAAGACTTGGCAGGGTGGGCATTTTTTGATGGCCTCAATGCAATATTTGAAAATCGAGGGCCAAAAGTAGCTGGCACATAGGATTTTTTGGGTTGTGGCCATTCCAGAAAGGTGACCGCCACATGCGCCAAGGTGACAATAATTCAAAATGTGTTCAGCCTCCTCGTGAATCAGACATCGCTGAAGGATGGTGTCAATACCACAGTGATATAAGGTGTCGCCAATGATGAGATAACGACGAGAGTGGTGATGAATGCATCGACGCTCTTCGCAAGAGATGTTGGGATGAAAATGTTGGATTTGAAGGTAGAGGAGAATGTCTCCATACCAAGGATTAGAGGTGCTGATGAGGAAGAGAGATTCATCGGGGAGAGAATCTCTAGGTTTGATGTTTTCATCGGCACGAGGAAGAGCACAGATAAGCTCTACAAACACCAGGGATTTTTTGGCTTTGGCTTTTGTAAACTCAAGATCGAATTCTTGAAGAATGACGATCCATTTTGAATATTTTCCCCCAAGTACTTGACGTGTCAAGACGTGGTACATGGGGTTGGAGTTTTCGATCACCGTGGTGGTGCGTAATAAGATGTAATGGCGGAATCTATGGACAACAACGACAGCTTCCAGAGCCAGTTTCTCAACATGCGAATATCGGAGTTCGGGTCCAGATAGACTCTTGCTCAGATAATAAATCACATGTTCTTCACCATTAGGGTCCTCCTGAACTAACACCATCACAATAGTGGAAGTGGAGGCGGCCAAGTAAAGGATATAGTCCTTTGTGTACTCCGGAGGGTGTAACAAGGGATAACTTATACTCCCAAAGTTTCATTCTCACGTTGGTTGATGCTAAGAATGCAACTGTTAGGAAGGGAATGTAGTCTATAGTTCAAGAGCATGATAGTTATCATAGCCAAACAGTTACTTGAACTGTTCTTTGAAACTTTTGTGATACACCAGCTCTATAATATTACATCATCTGTCGTGTCGGGATGGATCAACACCTTTGCTAAATCCCTTGGCTTGATTATGGGGGTTTCCCCCTCTGTCAGTTCTAGTTTTCCATGTATTCCTAGTTACCCAACAAGTTAAATGAAACATGAGAAGCACCGTGCTCTTGGTCGTTAGAGAAATTACTCAATGCTAACCATTTCCAACTCCCCAAGTAATTAGGCCAAGTTATAGATGTAGAACTTTGCTTGGATTTCTGGGTTGTATTTTAAAGTACCTTTATCCCTTGTTGTTGCATAACAAATCCAAATAAATAGAGGTTGAGAACCAGGATAAATGTGTACCAAACAAATCTTCCACATTTGTAGCTACTCCACCTATTGGAAAAGATGTCATGAGCTGCAACCATAACCCAGAAAAATGATTTGCACTTACTCAAGAAATGTGCGGTCATCCAATTTGTGTGGATAAATTAACCATCATGGACCAGATGTGAACAATATTGTCGGTTTTTCATTTTCAAGTCACTTGACACTAAGAACACAACTATTGGAAAGAGGACCCAACGTATAGTTTGAGAGAAAGATGCTTAGCTTACACAAAGATTTGCTTGAACTATGATTCAAAGGTCCTGCAAAACTTTAACTTTCTAAAACAACATCTACTCTCCATGTCACCATATATCAACACCTTTTTTGAACCCGGTCACTCCATTCTGGGAATTGTTCCTTTTCTCGGTTCTAGTTGTTGATGTCTTCCTGGTTACCATTGATGAAAAACAATTGGCTTTATCCTAATACCAACATTTTCAAATTTTTCTTGGCTAGAGAAAAATAGTTAGGATTATAACCCTGTGTTTATAGCCTCTTTCACAAAAAAATTCAATTAATTCTCAAGAAATCTATCCTTAGAATTAATGTTGTATTTTATAATTGAAGTATTTCAAGAAAAAGAAAATACTGATAACATAAAATATTTTTGAATAATTTTGAACAACTTTATAAATAAAATTTTGATAAAGATTACATAGAAAAAACTCAAATGAGACTTCAAAACCATCCAAAGGTTTTATTTATTCAAGTCTAAAATACAACCAACAACATTGTTCATACCCAAAAGGTAAGGACCAGAATGAGACTTGGCAGTCAAAGATGGTTGATCTAGATTTTATGAATAGAACGAAATGAATATAGATTATTAACATGTGATTAACAAAAAATAACAAAGATACAATAAAACTAGTTTTCTATTCAATAAGGAAATAAGCTGAAACTGTAAAATGTAGCAGAAAACAAGCTTGCTGGAATGGTGGCGGATTATCTCTGAGAAGAGATGTGATGGCTGTGCTCATTCACCAGAAGATGATTACAATGAGGCTCTGAAGGAATTTTTACAATAAACATGAATTCCAAAAACCATAGACATCCAAAAACCTAACCCTAGGAGATGAAGTGCCAGAAGTCATGTGGGACCCGTTTGGGTAAGTTAGTACATCAACTTCCCAGGGTCGTAACTTTTGCATACGATCTTCATTTTAGGCGCATGATAGCCCGTTGGAAAGGTATCGTCGAGGAGATTCATTTTAGGAACCAAAAAACTTTTATTGTCAAGGATATTCATTTCCCCAAAAAACTTCGTTTAGGGACTCAAAACGGCTCTGGAAGTTTTAGGAACCGAAAAACTGCTAAAAATAGTAAATTACCAAAATTGCCAGAAAACTGTTTTGAGCCAGTTGGAAAAGGTGGGTGTCTACTGATATCCACCTGGATCAATGATATATTACATCATGCAAAGGCCACTGGTATCATTAAATGAAACCAAGTATGAAACAAATATGAAATAACAAGCCACAAATGCCACTACCTTGCACAAAATCCTCAATTAGTACTGAAAAACTAATCTAGAAATCTAATAAGAATCCAAAGTCTATTAGATACATGTCATCAAACTTGTGAATTATATCAATAAATTGATACTTCTTGTGTTTCCTTATTGCCACCTTCAGTAGGATCCTGCTATGAACAAGAATTCCTTAACACTTATGTATGTAAGAGATGAATGAAATAGTAAAGTAATCTCACTTAAGAAGCAAGAGAAGACCTTATCAACGTTGTTCTCTCTATCACTCTCTTTGTGCTTGTCCCTTGAAATATTCTTTTATTCTTTTCAAAAGTAGTTTGAGATGTTCAACTACATTTTGTTAAGTCATTAACTAATTTTAGTTAATGATGACAACTTATAAAATAATAATAATATTTAATGACAAGGATAAATTGAATACTAACTAATAGGTGGGACCCCTAAGGATTTTATGTTTAATTTTTAACATATTCCCCTTGTTCCTCCTCTATAAAAAAACCATATTTATAAAAAATTAAATATAACAGATTGTTGCCTTAGTCATAAACTATCATAAGATGTAAAAAATATGTAATCAACAACTCATAAAATGACTATAAAATATGTCCAAAATGTTGAGTGATCAAACTATTCCAAAAATACATACTACTTTCCAAAAATAATTAGATCTGTCCTAACAGTGAAATCATGAAATAACATCATCAAAATTAGAAGTCATATTTTTGTGTGAGGCAACTTGCCCTTTTTCACTTCCCTATGATCCTTCTACCTTTATGACTTCCAAACTTCCATACACAAGTGATTTATCTCTTGCTGCTGAAGCTTTCAGATGTATGTCCCCAAAGGAAATATATCTATCTTGATATTTGGGATTCTAGGAATGGGAGGAGACATAATGTGATGATGTCACTAACTAATCAGAGTTGGAATAATTGGCAGGCCACTTTCCTTTTCTAGGATTAGGTTCTTGAATTTGGTATTTAAGCTTCTTTAATGGTTGAGCAAAGTGGGCATGAGAAGCTTATGATGAAATATGTAGTGTAGACTGTTTAGGTAGAGGAGGTGGGGGTATTGGAAATGAAACTTCTGACCAACCTTGAATTTGGTTTTGAGGAGGGTTAACAACATCCTTCCAACCATCATTGACTGAAATTTCAGGCTACATAGAAACATGTGGTTGAATAGGAATAACATAATTATTTGGATAAGGTTGAAGGGGTGGTATTGTAAGTGGAGGATGGGGTTGGAAATCTCCTTGTCCTGCTAAGTTTAAGAAACCATTTTGTAGGAGTTGATTACACACCTTATTTTTGACCAAAATTTGCCCAAAATTCATTTGGTCTTCTCCCTCTACCCCTGTTTCCTCTGCCACCAATTCCTTTACTGGATAAACTCATATATAAATACATGGTAAAGTTAGAGAAAGCACACAATAGATTAATAAACATCAAATACTATTTGCATAAATTAAAATAGCTCTATTTGACAACAAACAAACATGCAAGAAACCATGGACATACATGGAAAGTTAACCAAAACATCAGTTATTCCTTTCAATTTGTGAAACAATTATTATCTATGAACATGGGAAAACAAATGTATTTAGGGAAATGGTAGGGTTTGTAATGTATGTAAAATACAATAATGGTAAGGGAAATAAAATGACACATGTTCAAAATAATTTAAAATATCTCTGAAGCCTGGTGATCCTCCAACAATTTCTTTATTTATGCCTCATTGAGTGCTCATCATTGTTACTCTTCCATCTTCAAGTATGCATTATGGGAAAAAAAATTAATTTAAATGTAGGTGTAACTTGGGAGCTAGGAATAATTCATGAAAATGAGAATACGAAAGGGTTTATCCCTGATAAAAAGCTAAACTTGTCAAATATATCATTCCATAACACAATTCTGGTCAACATATCATCAATAAAATACTCTTTCCCTTTGAATATTAATATCAATCTGAGAGAGAAAGATTTCAATTTTAATATCACAAGGGGAAAAATAACTGATCTTTTGAAATGATAGATGGAGATGAGAAAGAGTGAATAACTAATGTAAAGTGGTAGTATGAGGTATATGTTCCTGTAAATATAAAACCAAACATGTAGTCTTCAAAACCTATACATTTTATTCCGATATCCATAACCATCTGCAAGTATACTCAACATTTGAAAACATATGCCGTTCATTTGGATTTTTATTTCAACAACAATATTTGAGTTAATTCCAAAATTTTCCTAACAACGAAATGAAATGGTCCAAGTTAGTTTTGACTTCAAGAAAATATGTATATACCTTTAAAAATTAGCATGCAAACAACTGGTAATTGATACAACTCATATAACCATTTAAATCATTCATTTGCACAGTGAGAGTCGAAACTGTATTTGGGAAATTTTTATCTCAAGAGAAAAAACCATTCACATACCCTTTTAAGCCCAAAATAATATTGTAATCCTGTAACTCATTCTATAAAGTATTCTAGTTTAGACTAAACTGATTCCAAACAATTTCTGTGTGTAAACAAAACATACGTGTGGCTCAAAAACATATTCAATATTCCAAATGATGTTATGCATCCCATATTACTTTCAAAGAAACCATCTTCATCTGTCAAATAGATCCAATTGAACATACTTCCTTCATTTGCTTTTATCTCCAATCATAACTAGAAATTTGAACTGGATAATACACTTTTTATACCTATTTTGAAAGGTGAATATTGAAGAGTGATAGGTTTACTAGTTCGAAGAAACCAACGAACTATTTTATAATTTTGAAACAAAATATTCATTATGTGAAAGTTTAAAAACCAAGGTTAAGCAATGAGGATAACCTAATCAATGTCAATGCATGGGTTTGAAAATGGGCTGAGCATATATTTCATTCTTTCTTCAAAATAATCTTGGATAGTGATCTAGGTGGATATCGATGGCCACCCAACTATTCTAGTAGCTCAAAAAACATTTTTTTTTTCATTTTGATAGTTTTTCTATAGTTTTTTGAGTCATGAACTTCTAGGGATGGTTTGAGTCCATAAACGATGTTTTTTTGAACTTTTGGTGCCTAAGCGACACTGATAACCATGGGATTCCACTTAGGCTAGTCAAATTTTTTTCTTCTCGGCTAGAAATTTCGACAATGTATTGAGCACCCCAAACGAATATCATATGAAAAAGTTACACCCTTTGGAAGTTGGCGTATCAACTAACCCCATTGGGGACCACAAACCTTTTGGCGTTTCATATCCCGGTGTTGGGGTTTTGGATGTTTAGGGTTTTACTCATTTATGATTAAAATACCTTTGGAGACTCATTATACTCATGTTCTTTCAAATGGGCATAGTCATGACATCTCTTCTTATAGATAAACTGCCACTATTCAATCAAGTTTGTTTCATTCTACATTTTTTATAGTTTTAACATGTTCTCTTTATTAATAGAAGCCAATTTTCACTGTATCTCTGTGTGTTTCTTTGATATATATCTGTATTTCATTTTGTTCAATTTATAAATATGGATTAGTGGTATCAGAGTGGTATACTCATTATTTGTTTCTCTGTGCATGTAACCAACGAGGTATTGATACAAGAATCTGGGACTCAAAGTAGTCGAGCCTTTGCAAGACTGTCCTCACTGACCTCAACGACCTCCTATGGTGGAAGAAAAGAGAGATGAGGGAGTATGAGATCATGTTTTTGGATTACCGAGAGAGGGGTGAATTAGTAATAGATATTTTTAGTCCTTTTAACCACAATATGTAAGTGTTATTTATCTTTATGATCAATGTGAAATTATCATCCAATAAGTACAGAGTAAATTAAACAATGAAAAATCACACATGAACACAATACACCAATATTTTTATGTGGAAACTCAATGCGGGAGAAAACCACATAATTATTTTTCTTATATTCCTTTAAGAATTACATTCATTGGAAGAACTGACTTCTTTTGTTCCAAATATGCAACTAGAAGGAAGCTCCGACCCCCTATATTTTCAGGTTACAACTCGAGGGAAGATCCAACTCCCCAATTCTCAGGCTACAACCCTCTATTTTCTCCGACTACAATTGGAAGGTGGCTACAACCACCTATATTTGTCACGTACTACTACCTTTAAATCTAAGTAAAATTATGAAACCACTTCCACACTGTCACTATGAGATATACCATTCTAAGCCTGTACCAATCTGTTCCAACAACATGTAACCAACCTGTGTCGTTGATCTCTAACCAAACTATACCTGTAATATTCCTATAACAACAAAACCCAATAGGTACGTAACCTGTCTGTGCTGCAACACACATATGTACATGTTGGCACAGGGCTATACCTAGGGTTCAATGCTTAAAAAATGCACCAAAAAAACCTTAACTACCAGCCCTTTCGGCAACACCTGCGAAGCAGATGAAGTCTCACTCGAGGTAGAGGTAGGGGGGTTGTAGGAGTCCAGTGTCTACAACCTATTTGGGACACAGATCCATGATCAAAATACTTAAAAAAGAACTTAGCAATTAACATTTATTAGTTTGTACTCTTATTCACATCGCATAAAAAAAACCTAATTACAGAACAACGCAGTATTCAACAAGATCTAAGCATACCTTCGCCATTTAACACATAGAATCAACAGATATAGCATTCATTCATGTTATTGAGCACTTAGATACTACATCAGATACCTCTAACATACATAAATAATCATCACTAGGAATAAATTACATCAATAACACAAAGCAATCACAACACAAGATATACGTGGTTCACCCCCAGCGTGAGGCTACGTCCACCAACTCTTCATCTTCTTTATTATCTTCTTTCAATATTCTTACATGCATAGAGCCACAAAACCAGCCCCGCATAGGATAGGATATCTGTGTGCACCTTTCCAGATCCTCCTTCCCTGATCTTGGTACAACCCAGAGCCTTCTTACAATCACTTTCACTTAGCTCTGCAAGTTCTCAACACAATCTTTCACAAAGCCAACTAGTCATGCACTAAGCCAATCTGATCACATAGATCCAACACTGACTAACTCACTGACTGACTCACTAACTGACTCCTACTTTCATCGCCTAGATACTTATTTATACATTACAAATGGGGCCTAAACATGGGTAAACCCATGGGATGACATCCCATACCCATTACATAAACCCTAACACCCAAAAATTTCACAAAAGGGGGCGAGATCTCGCGATCTATGCTTTGCCTGGGCGCTCCATATTCGACCAGCCTATCGAAGTCCCAAAATTGGTCAAACATGACCAAGGTTCTCCAAAACTTGGTCAAGTGCCAACAAGCCCCCAACACTCACCCGTGACTCGTCCCAAGTCCCTCTGGTATGGGAAACTCTGTTTCGAAGACCTCAAGCTTCCTGAACTTGCTGCTTCGCCAGAGCCTCCTACTCGACGAACTCCTGGATGACTTTCTCTATGAATGATCTTTCCAAGAACTGTTCCACAGAGGTGACTACTTGTTCTAGTTGTGCTCCTTGTCCCTCTATCTCCTCAGAAAGTGTTGAGGTTTCATCCTATATCAGTTGGAGTCTCTGGGTCACTTCCATGACTTTACTCTGGATGGAATGGACCTATTGGTGAACTGAACGCTCTTCCTATGACCTTTTCATCTTCTCAAATGATAAAATCAGTTTGTTGTGCTTGTACTATCCATGCTTGTTGCTTTTCCTATTGAAGTTGTCATGTTCTAGGTCCTCTGCGAGGCACTCATAGGTCTATGCACTGCAGTTGCTAAGTAGCTTACATTTCGAGGCCAATGCCTTTATTATTTCTACTGCGCTCCTGTCAGTTTCTTCTCTCTGGTCTCACACTTCCTGCAGAGTGCTTGGCATTGCTTTCAATTCCAGTTCTACCACTCTTGCTTGAAGCTGTTGAATAGCTTCAACGAGATTCTCCACTTGAGTATCCACTATGTCTTCTTCTATCTGTGTGAGGCCTGACACATAGAGAAGTACTCTAGTGACTTCCTCCTTGACTCCCATCTGCTCCACGAGCAACTGTTCTTTTTCTGTCTGGAGCTGTTCTTTGTCCTCTGCAAAATTCACTGGGAGGTCATATTTCTCTTTCTTCGCAACTCGATGTTTCTCTAGAGATTCCTCCTTCACTTGTTTCAAAGCCTCTCTGGCCTGCTCTTTTTCTTCCTAAACTTGACAAAGGTGAGCCTCTGTCGCATCCACTAATCTGTGTAGTTGGGAAGGCTCGTCTCCTACTTCTATACCTTCTGATGACGATGATGGTGTTGTATACACTGCATGACTGGAGTAGAGGGTTTGTTGTACCCATTTTAGCTAAACCTCGATCCTGCCATACATTGTATCCTGTTTGGCTTCATTTCGCTGCAAAATGTCCTCCGAGGTGTCTAATACAGCTGCGATGATAAGGTCAATATCATCCACCATGAGTATGGTCTATAATTGAGGCTTATTTGTTCATGACTTCTTCCATGCTGATGGTTTCTTTGGGGAAACCTTTATTTTCTTAGACATCTCAGCCTCCGTGATGGGATCCTTAGGCGGTGCCACTTTTCCATGGTCCTATTTGTCTTCTTTCCCTTCATCCTATTCCTGGTCTACTTCATCATCTCCTACTCCTCCTGGTGAATTAGACGCAGTTTCCTCCGATGCATTGTTCATTTTCTATGCTTCTTCCTTCTTCTTCTTCCTACTATTGATGGGTCCATCATACTCCTCTCGAGTGACTACATGACTTTCGATGAGGTCAAGGTCGGAGAGTTCTTCTTGGTCGACTGGTACAAGGAACTTTGCAGGCCATTCCTTGGTTATTTCTTCCATGTCTTCCTTTGTGAGTTTGTAATAGGACTGGATTTATTCCTTGTGTTCGTCCCCATGTGTAGTGACGTAAATGAAATGCCTATCTACGTAGAAATTTGCAAGTGGCCTGAACCTATGCAGAGCATTCGACATCATGCGAGGGAAACATTCAATGGCCCTCTTCAACTGTAAATAATATGTGTGGAACACTACATTTGACTTCCATTGTTTTTCCATGTCGCTCAAATACCAGAGGGTAGTGAACCTCATGGCCAGGGGTTCTGATGGCTTGACTTCCTGGAAGGTTGCTCCTTCCAGCATCTCCCAAGCGACGAAGGCAATGAGAATCAACAACTAGATGAAGTGAAACTCGTAGCCCTCTTCTTACGCTTCACGACAATATTTCTCTAACTAGTTGACGAGGTAGATCACCCAGTTCATCTGCATCCCTTCGACGAACTTTCTTGCGAGGACGACGATGAACCACGTGACCTATGTCAATCTATTCTTCCTGACGATCTTACCAATGATCAACTAGCAAGCTAGGCGCACTACACCATTTTGTATGGAGGCTACCTTGTAGCCCCGCTTCCCTTTATATACATCACCGTAAGTGTCTTTTATGCACTGCACCAGGGCGTGATCTGCAACCTTCCCTGGGTAAAAATCCTGAGGGTCCAGTCCTTGCATGCTCAATACAGTGATCCAATGGATCAACACTGGATCTATGGTGATGCACCTATCCAACCATAGGTAACCACCATGGTATCAAGACAGGAGGAGTTTAACGCATGCGTTAACCTCCGGATGTCTGCCGAAGTGTGGTATCTTCATCACATTAAGGATTGTTAATCTCATGATGTCCATGGTCCATGGCAGGGGGACTATATTTGGTTTCTTCACCATTGTCTTGGTTAAATACTTATGTGGGGTGAGCATTCCCTAATTCTTGTGATCTCCTAAGTTGAAATCACTGATCTTTAGCGTTAGGATCTATCCCAACTACAATCCAACCATGCGTATCCTCTTCGGGAGGTAAGCAGTGATCAATGTATAGTCGAAGTCTCTTAGGAGAATGTCAAAACTAACCGTGCCAGTCAGAGGCGGGATATAGTCAGGAAGGATTAATGGGATGAGCTTCGCGTTTGCCAAGTCGTCACGATGCTTGCTCCATTTCTCTGTCGTAGTTCAAGAGGGTCCATATCGACGTGCAATCAATGGAGAGGCTTGCAATCCTCTTTTCGATGAGGCATGTTCTCCTGCGGACATGACCTTCTCCACCATAAGATCTATTAGAATTTCTTCCATAGACTTTTCCACTACACTGTGTTTTCCTGACATGCACGCTTGTGAACAAATATTTTGGGTAGGCAAACAAACACTTAGGGTAGATAAACATGTGACGAGGTCTCAATATGCACAACTTGATAACAATGAGTTCTTCGCAGGCTCGGATAATCACAATTCGCAAAATTTTCCTCGGTGCAACATTTGACGAGATAAATAAACAACATCTTAATGGATTCCTCCATCGGGTAAAAAAAACCTCAATCAATACGATTCCATTCATTATGGTGCGGTTCCAATGGTTCAACGATGAGATTTCCAGCAATAACTATGTTTCTAGCCATTCTGGAACATCGTTCTAATGGTTGGGATGCCTCCAATGGTCATATTTATTCGTTGTGGTGAAGTGCCAGATTGTGTTGTTCTGCTATTCCGACGAAGTTCAAGTTTTGTAATCCTTCTTTCTGCGAAGTCTTCTCTAGAACTTCCTACAATTTTTCTAACTTTGCTTTCTTCTTGCTAAGCTTCTTTGCCTTCTTTCCTATGATTTGAGTAACTAGATTCCTCTTTCCATTTTTATTCTTATCCTCTCTTAGCATAGTAACTTTTCACTGCTGAGGGTCTTTCAAAGGGTTTAAGTGGAATGCCTCTTCTCTTATTACTTTAGGGGTAAGTGCCTTTTTTTCCTGCATGGATAGGTTTTTCAAGCGTCCCTGCATTTTTTCAACTTTGACAACTAAGTCTCTAGTCCTGAGTTGCTCCGACTTGTCATCTTGTGCTTCTACTAAGCGTGTTATTTTACTAGCCATGAAATCTCTTAATTCTTTCTTTTTCTGTTCTAGCGCTTCCTCTTCTTCTCTCTTTTAGATCTGATCTTTCTCACTCGATGTCCTTCCTAGAAAAAGAGAAAATGGGGCGTTGTTCTCAACAAACTTAATAACCTTGAATTCTTATTCTGTTGATGTTCCATGAGAAAACATAGGTATATGGGTAAGTCTTCCACATAGGGTCATCATTTTTCCTTTAAACATTCCTATTCCTCACAGTGAGGGAACCATAGTAGGCTTTCCCAAAATTTTCCAAGTACTCTCTGTCATGATATTCACATGTGTTTCCTCATCCATAACACAGTCTATGTCGAAGTCTCCTATTCTTGTTTCTATGCACTACTTCTCTTTATAGATTTTTGATAAACTGATGTCTTTGTGATCATTCAGGGTTTCTTTCATCTGCAATAATATAGTGTCTGATTCTTTCTGATGTTCTAGAATATTCTTAGTATGTACACCTTCCTCATGGTGTTCTTGTCTTATACTCATCTTTTCAATTTTAGAAATCATTCTAGGGCAGTCCAAAACTTCATGACCAATGGATTTACAACAAAGACAAATGGGGCCTCTACCAGGACATTCTTTAGCAATATGTCCCTATCTTCTACAACTATAACAAAGAGTCAATCCTCTCTTCCTCTTAAATGATCCCCAACCTTTCCTATACTACGCACTGGTATCACAGTGATGAACCTACAAAAAATTCTTTCTAGTATCCTACATCCACTTGCTAGTCCAAGCATTCTGTCTATGCATAGGAATAACATATCTTTCACTATTTCTATCAGATCTATTCATTTCATATCTTCTTTATTCTAGCTGTTCCCTAGTTTTCAGGGTAAGAAAAAATCTATCAAACATACCTAGATTCATTCTCTCGAAACAAAAATTTCCACTTATCTTACCTTATCAAAGCACAAAGCTTTAAGATCTTACCTCTTTTCTTCAGAACCAATTCCCTTCTTAGCATAGAGCTTCACAAGTCAAGTAGAATATTGCGTACCATAACAACAGATCTATGCACAAAGATTTCTCTTTTCTTCAGTTTCCAACAATCACAGTTTCATGTCCCGACAATGGAACCATTTGTTGGCACAGGGGTAGACCCAGGGTTCAATGCTTCAAGAACGCACCAACAAAACCCTAACTACCGACCCTTTCGACAACACCTATGAAGCATATGAAGTCTCACCCGAGGTAGAGGTGGGGGGGGGTTGTAGGACTCCAGTGTCTACAACCTAGATGGGACACAAATCTGTGATCAAAATAGTTAACAGAGCACTTAGAAATTAACATTTATTAGTTTGTACTCTTATTCACATCATAGATAAAAACCCTAATTACAGAACAACACAGTATTCAACAAGATCTAAGCATATCTTAGCCATTTATCACATAGCATCAACAGATCTAGCATTCATTCATGTTATTGAGCACTAAACTACTACATCAGATGCATATAACATACATAAATATTCAACACTAGGAATAAATCACATCAATAACACAAAGCAATCACAACACAAGATATATGTGGTTCACCCCCAGCATGGGGCTACATCCACCAACTCTTCGTCTTCTTTATTATCTTATTTCAATCTTCTTACATGCATGTTATAACCCTAAATTGCACCACACATGCTTACCTGGCATCAGGCCAACTCATATCCCTTCTTTGCCAAAAAAACTACTGAACAACTCTTCTAAAAACTCCATTTAAAAAAAAGCAAACTCTAGCAGGCCCACTACAACCCGCGGGCAAATGCTAGCAGGCCCACTACAGCCCGCATTTGCCTTCAGAATCACAAAAAACAGAAAGTTGCTGACGGGACAAAAAGCTATGGGTCAGTTAACTGGAACTCCCGGCCATGCATGGCCGAGAGTTCATCCAAAACCCTAGATCCTTCTAGCCTATAAAAGAAGGGGTAGGGGTACTATTCAAAGGATGAAAATCATAGCAAAGAAACTCTGCCCAATTGCCGAATCCGTTTTTTCCCAACCCTTTAGCCTTTCCTCAATCTTTAGGAGAATTCAAGAAAAGCAGTTGGAGGACAAAGAAGAGGAGGAGCCCAAGATCAGGATCAAGGAATGGTGGCCGGCCTCTATAATCATTGTAAGTTGATTCATCTTGAGATTAATAAAAATATACTTTTCCCGTCCCAAATGCAAGAATCTTATATGCTTTATTCGATTTATGATTAATCTCTAACCCTATAGTAGAACAATAGCATGCATGTGTAGTTTTGTCTTGATTGCAGGATCGCTTTTTGGAAGGAGCAACAGAAGCAAGGGGATAAAGCGCAACGGAGGATCTACACCAACCGTCGATAAAAAGGTTAGTTGGTTCTTTCCATGTTTGCATGTGAAAAAGGGGTTTAGGTTTGGGGTAGAAGGTCAAAAGTAATTTCTTAAGGGTCGATCTGCATGCAAGTTTAAACCCTAGCTTGTTAGTTTGTAGGGTAGATTTTCCCCACAACAGAATTGGCGACTCCACTGGGGAGATTTACTCTTAGGGTTTCCCGGATTTAGTTAAAGGTTATTGGGTAGTTCAAAGAAGTAGAGTTTCAGTTTCTTTGTTTATTTGTTGTCTGTTAGGTCAAAGCTAGCAGGGAACCTGGTTGTCAATACCAGTTTTTTCCTTGACTGTTGCTTGACATTTATTCTCAGGACACACAAAGGTACACGTGGCCTGCAGAAGGCCTGCACGCGTGTAACCCGCGCCCTAACCTTCTGTAGCCCGCGTTTGAACGCTTGCTGCAGAGGTTTCAGTAGCGTGTAGCATTCAGAAGGCTTGAGAGGTAGTCTCCTCTTCCCTGTCAGAAGTTTACCTTCTTAGGGGGCTTTCTGGATCCTGTCTGGGTCTTGTTGGTTTATTGTCTTGTTTTTCAGTTTTCCTTATTGTGTTGGTTATTCTTTGCATTTGTTTTCTTTTTGGAAAATTTTCCTTTTCTGTTGAAGTAAAAGCATCCAAGCCTTTTAGAGACCCTGGTTGTCAATACCAGAGGCCTTTTTCAGGTCTGGGCTGCCTGTGTGTTATTTTATCTTAGCATTTATACAGACCCGCGACCTGTTCTAGTTTAGCCCGCGGGTASCCGCR
Organism: Picea glauca; assembly: GCA_000966675.3. Taxonomy (NCBI): domain Eukaryota; kingdom Viridiplantae; phylum Streptophyta; class Pinopsida; order Pinales; family Pinaceae; genus Picea; species Picea glauca. The sequence goes on along the minus strand of JZKD02S1671317.1, from coordinate 22,260 downwards.
YGCTGTTGTAGCTCAGCATGCGTTTGCACGCGTGCTGTCTTGGTGATAGTCGYGGKCTTGATTGGTAGCTTTTCAGCTTGGGTGGGGCAGTCATCCCCTCCTGTGGTGAGAAGAGATCCTCTCAGGGGTATAKAGTCTGGGGCTRCACAATCAGCAGGTTAGGGCATTTTATCCTTAGCCGATGTTTTTTTAGTTGATGTTTTGATAGAAAAGACAAAAGATTTTTTTTTTATGGTTTTTAGACAAGTGTTAGAATCGGTGCTTTMTTGATTGTTGTTTTTCATCTTTKCTCTGATTCTTTTTGTGATCTGCGCCTTAAGCCAGAGTGTTTTTTTCRTTCTCTTGTTTTTGTACTTKTTGTCATTTTCCCTTTATTGATTTAGTTTGCAATTAAATAAAAAAAAAATTTCRCTTTTTCATTTTCTTCTTGGTTTGAAGATTGTGTTGTTGCATCAGTAGCTAGGAAGAAGTCTTTTTGCATAAGTTTTTGCAGTTCATTTAGAGTATAAGTAGCTCGCAGATCTGAGCGAAAATCCTTTATATTTACTGCATGAAATCTTAGTAAATTTGAAAAGAAAAGAAGTCTTTCTTGTTGAAACGTTGCTGGTTTTGCATTTTTTGTAAAAGTTTTTGTTTCCAAGAATTTCTTGTTCATTCTGCTTTGAGTCTTTGCACACCATCAATTTCACTTTCATACCTTGTGACTTAAAAATCCCATTAAAAGCAATGCTAATTAAAAACTATCAGACTTTTCATTTGTAGGGTTCACAAACTAGCTCAAGACTAGGGCCTTGGAATAGGTTGGAGAGTAAATTTCTCCAAGGCCACTCAAACCAAACATTGGAGTCTGTCAATAGGGAGTGTAGAAGTCCAGTTACAGAAAGTTATCCGGGACCCCCCTCTAACACAGGGACTAAACACGAGGTCGCGTAAGGAAAGGTAGCGGAGATAACCCCTCCAAAGCTGGACCGAGCATTGTGGAGAACACATATCGAGGATTTGTTAAGGGATTCTGTCGTTTGCATTTTCCACAGAGCTTCGTGGATCTCAAATCCATTCGAGGTCCTCAGTTGTCTTCTAGACCATTTTCTCTCGATACCCTTGACAAGTTTCGAGCTTGATACCCTGCTCATTGTGGTCTACCCGACTATCGACTGTACCTTCCTGGTGACTGTTCACGTGCTGGCAAACTAGTTGCCAATATTTTCTAGGGACATACACAGGTGACTGCGGGGGTATACCACGGTACCTAGGACAGGCATCAAGCCACACTTTGCAGAGTATACCCCGAGGGTGCTTCCGTATTCGAGTTTCACTTGCACCAGTAAGTTGCTCTAGTGTTGGTTGGTGTAACTGTTCTTCCAATTAGTTTAGTGCTTGCTTGATTTATCTGTTAGGGGATTTCTTTTAGTGTGTGTTACTGTTTGTTCGTGTAGTATACCTTAGCGTGTCATGAATATTCTCACATAGTGGAGGATTCAGATCTCCACCGGTCACGAAGGATTCTAGGCCTGCCGCCGGTTATACTGGAGCCACCCCTTCCACCATTGAGGCGGAAGCTAGACCATCAAGGGTCTTTCGAAGAAACCGGGGCTTTTGAGACCGAAAAACTCCCGGAGGAATCAACTGCTAATATTGGCGTGATTGAAACCCCAAACACTGATACTTGGCCGGACATTATTGTGCCAATTCAATTTTACGAATGCCTGTCAGTGCCTAACCCAGTTATGGAACCAAACGCTGTTACTTCAACTGGGAATTCTTCCATTCCTATCATTGTTGTTACCACAGGAGAAGCTTCTCCTAACTTGCCTTTGTCGACAGTCCGGGCCACCATGGTCTCGGTCGCAACTACATCGCACAATGGACCGACCCCATCTATCGCGACAGCCACACCTCCTTACACACCTAGTGCGACAGGCCCTACGTTTTCATACGGTATGCCTAGTTCAGGTACAAGTCCTGCACTCACTTCCTTGACTTTATAGACTTTGGGTCTGGGGGCAGGGAGCTCTAACGCTCCTTTGCAAGGTCAACTTGGGGGCATTCCTGTCCCTTTCAATGGTTTTCCTTATGCTGGGGGTCATATCTCTCCTTCGTCCCCTTCGCTTAGTGGATTTCATCAGCAGTCCGCTGGGCAGCCTGCACACACAAGTTCATTTGGAGCCGGGAGTCAAGGAACACCTGTGAAAACTCTGCTGGTAGGTTCGTCACCGTTTGTCTGGAACGAGACGTTTGGTAATAACACTTTCGCATCCACGACTTTCCCATCTAGGGGCACACCCATTTTTGGACAATCTACTCTGGCACAGGGTACTATTCCTGCGCTGGGGGCACATATACCAGGACCTTGGAACTCAGCACAAGGATCCGTTCCATCCTATGGAATGTCGTTCTAGGGTAATTCTTTCCAAAACCAATGGAACCCCGGATAGACTTCTATGCCTCTTCTATCAGGACCGGCATGGGGTAATCCGTCCCAAAGTCCGTCAAACACAATGAATGCCCAACATCCTATGTCCTTCATAGGGAATCAACCAATGATGTCTCCTCATATGCAAAACCCTTACGCTGGTCAGGGCCATGGTTTCTACCAGAACCCGGGCCAACAGCCAAAATTTTCTTGGCAACCTGGTGCCAGTCAAACTCCAGGACCCTTTTATCCAGGCTATCAGCAACAACCTAAACTACCATTCTTGGCGACGTTACACTTGCCATATTTGACATGATTGTTAAATGATCCTATCTTTCATGATCCGCGTTGGCCTCCTATGCCAACGAAGTTGCCTTCGGACATCCCAAAGTTCGAGGCCAAGCCTAATGAAGATCCAGGTGATCACGTGACTACTTTCCACTTATGGTGTTCATCTAAATCACTAAAAGATGACTCCGTCCAGTTGCAATTGTTTCAACGCACTCTTATTGGGAGTGTCGCGAAATGGTACTTAGAGCTTGATCGTTCACGATATTCTTTTTTCGACGAACTGTCTATGGATTTCCTTAACCATTTCCAGTTACCTGTGAGATACGACGCTGGCACAGAGTTGCTAGCCAATTTCTCGCAGATGACCGCAGACCATATCTCGGATCATATTCGAGAGTGGCGACGCCGAAAGAGTCTTATCAAGGTACCCATCCCACCAACATTCCTGCTTGACTGGTTCCTTAAGTCTTTAGTTCCACAGTTATCCAAAGACGTCACGACTTCAAGGGTTTTCTCCGAGGAATATGCCATCATGAGGGATCAACATTTTGAGCTTATTTATTCTCAGTTTGGTTTACTGTACAACATCCTGACAGATGCACCACGATCAATACTAGATAAAACTAGACAGAGAGACGGACCACATGCCGATGGTATCGTTGGTTCGACACAAACCAAGCCCGCTGAGAAATTGACAAAACAATTGTAACCGTTATCTATACAACACTCAACGACCAGCCAGACTACTTCTTTGGCTGCTCCTCCTACCCAAACGTCGGAAGTACACTCCATGTAGATGACTAACCCAAAGGCCAACCAACAGCCTGAAGGGAAGAAAAAACAATGCAAGAAGAGTAAGGGGGATAAAAAACCAACTGATAATGCTGGCGAGGGCACCAAGAAAAAAAGGAAGGTGAGGTATTCGTGCAACTTATGTGCGGAAGACCACCTAACCCATCTATGTCCTCGACTTGCGGAGGCCGAGAAGTTTGTCACACAACAAAAGCAGGCTGTGTTGAATAATCCCTTTCAGCATGGGCAAAATTTAACTCAAGCCTCTGCAAGTGCTGAAGGGGGCAGTTCAGAAACCTTCCCTCCTCCAAACAATTCATCTGCTGTGAACGTATATATGGTTAAAAGTGATGCTTTCATAATGACTAGAGCGCACGACTATAGCAAACCAAGCACCTCTGAGAAGGGAAAAGAAGCCGAGATCCCATCTCTTCCTCTATAGATTGAGAAGACGTTGGGGGAAACAATGACACACATTCCAAAAGGTGCGTTCAAGCGAGCTTCTCACAATCCAAACGCGAGGGCCACCCAGAACTACTCTGTGGTGGAAGATTTATCACAAACCCCTTATGCTATGTCTGCTTTGGAGGTCCTCCAAAGTTTCCCTGCTCAGAGGAAAGCCTTGTTGACTGCTTTAGGCTCTACTGAGACTTGTAAACTGGGTACCATCATGTTAGATATGACTGACTTGAAGCCTCATTTGCCTTACCACGTCACGTTTCAGATGGTAGTGGCTCACCCCACGAAAACTTTTACACGGAATATCTTCCGCACGGTGGTAGATGAGGGCGCTTCAACTTGCGTTATGTCGTTAGCATGCTGGAAAGCCATTGGTCAACCTGAGTTGTCTCCATCACCTACTCTCCTGACTGCATTCTATGGTCATTCTTTTCGACCGCATGGAATCATTCCTTCTTTCCTTGTGCAGTTAGGGGGGAAGACTGTGTGCATCGAAGTAGAGGTAGTTGATGCCCCCATCGACTACAATCTATTGTTAGATCATAGTTGGACTTATGAAATGCAAGCGGTGGTCTCTACAATTTTCCAAGTCTTATTGTTTCCACATGAAGGTCGGATAGTGACCATTGATCAGTTATCCTTCTCTCGACCTGACCCAGCTTTGGGGGCATCCACGGTTCCCATGATAGATAATCCTCAAGCTGGTGTCGTTAACATAGGAGTTGGTTTGTGCCCATCTTTGATGGGTACTTTTGATTATCCACGTCCTCATGGCGATGTCTAGTTTATATCGACCCACCACAAGGCTGATATTTTTCACGTTTCGTCGTTCCACATGACTTACTTTCAGGATCCGTGGATTCTTCCTTCCCCATCAACCACGATGGATGAGACAGGGCACGCTGGCATGTCCATGCCCTTGTTGGCCGGTGAAGTAGCGTACTCTCTAGTCCAACAAGCTTCAGCTACTCCTGATCCGACTCCCGCACAAGAGTTGGATCCACTTCCAGAGCCTATCTGGGCTCAGGGTTCTCTTGCTACCACCGATTCGTTAGACTTAGTCTTGCCTTATGACGAAGCTGTAATCGAAGCAATGACTAGTCTGGACAAACCTTGGGAAGATCTTCATCATAGATCATATTTCCTCCCAGAGTTAAGCCGAATCGAGGCAGGAGACTTCACTATCACCATGACGAGAGATCAACCATGTCCCATTAACCTCTTAGCTACACAGGAAATTTATGCTGAGGGAAATATGGCGACTATGGCTGAAAATATACCTATTAACATCTCCCGAAACCCTGGCGTCGTGGAGAATGTCTTTGTCGGAGTGGATTGCTCCCCCGAAGAGATTCATATTTACACGGATCTTTTCAAAGAATTCCGCGATGTTTTTGTCTGGTCTTACGAAGAGATACTTGACATCGACCCACAAAGTGTTGATCATAGGCTACCTTTGTTGTTTTTCAAGCTCGCTTTGAGACCCAAAGGAAACATCCGGCGAGACTGTATTTATGCTTTTCAATCTCATCCGGATTAACTGAGAAAAGTAACCATTATGGAGTCTTCTTTAAGCCCTTTTCAGACTCCTTAAAGATGAAAAGATTGTCGAGTGACCTTGTTTCTTCACACTCGTTAAATTGGTCTAGAAGAACATTCCTTAAACGGGTCTCCTTTTAAGCCCTTTTCAGACCCTCTAAACGTGAAAAGATTGCCGAGCGATCTTGTGACCTTTCACGCTCGTTAAACTGAAATTTGAAGTCACGTCTGTCCAATGGTAGTTTACCCCTTTTTCGGTCCGGACGGTCAACTGTACAAACAAAGGAGCACTCTATTGAATTTACATTCTTTAGAAGAATATCCTCAGGTATAATTTTATTCATTTTTTGGGCCTGAGGGACTAAATTTACGAAAAGGAAACCTCCCCGGAGTCCATAGTTAATCTCTTTTCAGACTCC
>JZKD02S1671316.1:732840-745740 GCA_000966675.3 Picea glauca | reverse complement strand
TTTATTGAACAACACCTCATTCAACCCACCAAAGTCCACACCATGATCTAGAAATTCATGGATAGTCTGGTGAAAGATATGCAAAGTCTCAACAACAACACAACCATGCGTAAGGCTTCTCTTGAGGAATTGGCATACCACTAGGTCATAACACTTTATGATCAGTTAGAGATGTGGAGTTCCTACATTTGAGATAAGAGCACATAGGTAAGGCATAACAACAAGTTCAAATTTGTTGTCAACTACATCCTATTTTGTCTTTTTCCAACCACCTTCGGTTTTCTCTCTATCCTCACACATGTCAAACAACTACTAAGGGGAGATGGAAAGTTTTGTAGGTGCTTCTTGAGGAATACAAGAAGTCATTTTTAAGATTTAGGAATAGATGTATAAATAAATAAAGAAACCCATTTTGAAAAGGCTTTATTTCTCTTCAAGTTTTTGGTATAGTCTCTAGAATTATTTCAAGAGGAAACACTTGTTTAATTAATATTGAGAAGCCCTTAGGGCCATATTTTTCCAAAGAGAAAACTTGTGTGTATGGTTGTTTGTTGTGAACTATTTCTAGTAGAATGTTTGTTGTCCACATGGGTTTTAAGAAAACGCTTTGCTTATGGATTTTTCTGACGTAATTAATGTTATTCTTGCATTTTTTTATCCTTTCTTATTTTATTGCTGACTCTATAGAAGATCCTATTGAAACTACCTTCCAAGAAGTACTCATGCCTTTGAATCATATCCCCCATATCCCTCCCAAATATGAGCATAACTTTGATTGTGAAAACCCAAAACTTGATATGGGTGAACGCGAATACTAGAGAGTAGTGATTCCACCATGGTTGTTTGAATGTGCTCTGAATTTAGCAAAACCTTTGCATGAAATGCCCAGAAGACATGAAAATCTTCTTCCAAAATTTGACCTAGAAAAATCTATTGTTTATTAATTGGGTTGGTTTTCATTGATGTCAACCCGTGAAGCAAGTCCAGTAGAAAATTTTGGTAGCCCCAACAATATGATTAAGGGACTTCATTTTAATTGATGTATAATGGTATGAATTTTAATATATTTTCAGGTAAGACTATTCTAGATGGATAGTACATGCCATGCCATTTCTAGTGATATGTGGAACATGACATAACTCCTCACGGTTAGAGAGTTATGGCCCGGTGAAGTGGAGAACCCTCATGAGTTATATAGAAGGTCAAAGAAGTCAAATTAATTCTAGAAGCTCCTAGAAGAAGTTGACTAGTCAAGTGGGTGAAAGTAGGAGTTAGTCATGGGTTAAGCTGTTGTAATAAGAAAATAATTAAAAATAATTTAGTTGCAACTATAAGTGTATAATTTACTCTTTGTAGCAAAGTGAGTTAGAAATGGAGAAGTGGTTAGAAGTGGGTTAGCCCTAAAATAAGGAAAGTGTGATAAGTTGGTTAGAAGGTAACCGCTTGAGGAAGATACATGAAAGTATAAATAAGAGTGAAATACTCTCCCATTAGAAACTATTGAATATCATTGGATATCTATTTTGTGAAAGGTTAATTGGGTAGGTATTATTGATAGAGAAAAGTGCAGCAGAAAAAATGTAGCAGGAAAAGTGCGGAAAACAAATCGCGGTAGGAAAAGCGTGGCAGAAAAACCACGACAGTATATTCGTGACAACAAAACCATGATAGAATAATTATACAAGAAGAAAAAACATATGGTTTTCATGTGTGTAGTGTTGAATTTATGAATCTGGTTGAGGCTTTTCCCAGTAAATATGTTGGATTCCCCCTTGGAATTTTAGGGCTTATTGTAGAGTTGATCTGAGGCAGATCTATTGAATTTTAGTATTGGTTAATGTTTGAGGGATTTTGGTTGAGGCATGTTGCTAAATTTATTGGTACACATAGATGTATTTTGCTGAAGTTATTGGTTCATGTTTGAGGGGTTTGGGTTGAGGTATGTTGTTGAAGTTATTGGTTCATGTTTGAGGGATTTTGGTTGAGTTATGTTGCACACCAGTACCCAAAGATGGGATGGGCATGAAATCCAATGGATGTATCCATCCATATCTATTTAAAATTTCTTTGGGAGCATAAATATAGAAAAGAGTATCACTGAATAGAAAAGCACTTCTTGGCCTCATTGTATGAATTCATCTTTTTCACGCCAGCACCGTGTATGACCGACAAAGAATTGGTTGTAATTAGGAGAGCATGGGATTGATACTTGATGGAGTATCGAACATATATCAGTATATACAGAGCTATGTGTTATCCTTGAAATATCATCTACAACATTGCACGGAAATGGTTACAGGAACACAACAATGCCAACAACAATTAGTTCTCCTGCAACACTGAAATCCATTTCAAAAGACAAAAAACTATACAATTGGGAAAACATTGAGATGCACAAATTCACCAAAGGAATCGCACACATAGCACGCAGGCCAAAAAAGCCCTCAAAGCACACAATGCACCAAGTTCACGACTGTGTATGAGAAAATCCATGCACTTCTATGAACGATGCATTTATGGATCTTGTCATCCCCCCAACCACTTATGGATCAGTTCCCAACCAGATTTGACCTTCATATCTGAGTGAAATTTGAATGGGGGCTAGTCAAGGACTAGAGGGCTCCCTAAAAGGCCCCTTGTTCACACCAAGGACCAATTACATTTTTCCTTGAAGAAATGATATAAATAAGAGCCATGGGTGCACTAAGAAANTTTGGTTGAGTTATGTTGCACACCAGTACCCAAAGATGGGATGGGAATGAAATCCAATGGATGTATCCATCCATATCTATTTAAAATTTCTTTGGGAGCATAAATATAGAAAAGAATATCACTGAATAGAAAATCACTTCTTGGCCTCATTGTATGAATTCATCTTTTTCGCGCCAACACCGTGTATGACCGACAAAGAATTGGTTGTAATTAGGAGAACATGGGATTGATACTTGATGGAGTATGGAACATATATCAGTATATACAGAGCTATGTGTTATCCTTGAAATATCATCTACAACATTGCACGGAAATGGTTACAGGAACACAACAATGCCAACAACAATTAGTTCACCTGCAGCACTGAAATCCATTTCAAAAGACAAAAACTATACAATTGGGAAAACATTGAGATGCACAAATTCACCAAAGGAATCACACACATAGCACGCAGGACAACAAATCCCTTAGAGCGTACAATGCGCCAAGTGCACGACTGTGTACGAGAAAATCCTTTCACTTCTATGAACGATGCATTTATGGATCTTGTCATCCCCCCAACCACTTATGGACCAGTTCCCAACCAGATTTGACCTTCATATCTAAGTGAAATTTGAACGGGGGCTAGTCAAGGACTAGAGGGCTCCCTAAAAGGCCCCTTGTTCACACCAAGGACCAATTACATTTTTCCTTGAAGAAATGATATAAATAAGAGCCATGGGTGCACTAAGAAACTAAGTTCTTCATATTATTTTTATGTTGCCTCAAATCTCCCTTTAGAATCCTGTTTTCTCTTTGGAGCCTTTAAGCATCATTTCAATAGGTCATTCTACTCACACCTTGAGGGAATAGGCATTGATTGTCTTCACCATTTGCCATTTTTCTTCCATTGTAAGAAGAGATCTCCATTAAGGAACTCAAGAGCCCTCCCAAGGAGGAAGAGGGGACTCATAATTCCTCATTTTTCTCTATGATTCTTTTCCTACTAATCTATTGATACATTGGTAGCATTATGTTGGTCATTGGTTGATTTTTATGGTTCTAAGTTTCTCATGCTTTCTAACTTTTATTTCTTAGTTGTTTTAGTTTGTTTCTTTGTTTATTACACGTKKTTGGCTTGTTTAACCCACTCACAAACTTTTTTCTTGTCTAGCAGGCTCATCTAGACATGCAAGTGTTGTTTTTYTTCTCACCCAAGTGACAAAACCAATGCTACACTATGAAAGCACCACATCTTCTTCCTTGATTTGTTCTAGAAAAAAGAGTACTCTAGGAATTAGGTTACCAAATGGTGATCAATGGAATTGGGGAAATGCTATATTGCGATAAAAAATCTATATGTGCCCTGCTCCCATTTTGGATTGGTTCCTACTCTTTTGCCAACACAAACAAGGCCCAGGATGAAGTGGATACACTACTTTCATACAACTTCAGAGAGGATAGATTCAGGAGGCACGACCCGAAGAAAGTCATCAAATAAAACTTCAATAAGCTTGGTGTGCCCTGGGAATACACATTAGAAGTATGGGAGGAGGAAGAGATCCATTGCGGAGCCAAGAACTATGGAGAATTAATTTCTAAAAGACAAGGAAAACCCATTGGAAGAATTTTTTATGAAGAAAAGAGGAGGCCAAGAAGAAAGCAAAAGAAGAGGAAACAGTGAAGGCATCTTCTACAAATACATCTGTGCAATCGAGATCAGTATAATAAGAAGAACCAATAACATAAAAGAATAGGAGAAAGAAAGAAAAGACACACAAGAAAAAGGAATATGCAACAAAGAAGAAGAGAAAAAATGACAAAGCTAAAGCTGATGTAGAAATAGTTAAAGCATAGGCTAAAGTTGATGTAGCAACAGTTAAAGCTAATCAGACTCCCAGGAAAAAACAAATTTGATTGAACAAGATCTCAGTGGCCCCCCCTCAAACCCCCCTGCGCGCCCGACAAAGAATATAATGCATACCCAACATTCTCCCACTTGTTGTTTTCTTTTCATACAGGGGGTTACAGGGTTACATAGTCAACAATCTAGGGAAACAATGCCTGTGGATCCTCTACACCAAGAGAACTTCTCAGTGCTCACAAATTTTGTTAATGAAACTGCAACATTCTTCAAAGTGTCCACCTTCATTAACAATACTTTCTTTTCTTCAACCATGTCTCTCACAAAGTGATATTGAATATTAATATGCTTTGTCTTTGAATGATAAGTCGGGTTCTTCGCCAGCAAAATTTCACTATGACTGTCACATTCTATCCTTACAACTTGTTGTACCAACCCAATACCTAAAAACAATATTTGTAACCATATTTCTTCCTTACTTGCATGAGTGGTTGTCATGTATTCAACTTATTTGAAAGTGCCACTACAGCCTATCTTTTGCTCATCCAACTTATTTCTCCTCCAAACAGGTTAAACACATACCCACTTCTAGATCTCCTACAATCCAGATCTCCAACCCAGTCTGCATCCACAAAGCCATGTATATCCACCACTATGTCCAATCTTGGTCTTCCTTGGTAGCACAATCCATAGCTAGCAGTGCCACAAAAACACCAGAAAACCCTTTTTATTGTTGTCCAATGCTCCTTCCCTGGTTTTGACATATACCTGCTCAAAACTCGCAATGCATGTGCAATTCCCAGTCTAGTACAAACCATTGCATACATCAAACTGCCAACTACACTCACATATGGAACACGAGACATGTCCTCCTCCTCTTCTTTTGTATTGGGACACCGTTCCGCAAATAACTTTACACCAACAGGAATAGGAAACTTGACCGGTTTACATTCCTTCATATTAAACCTCTGCAATATTGTCTCGACATATTTTCTCTAATTTAACCAGAGTTTCCTCTTTTTCTGATCTCTTTTATTTTCCATGCCCAAAATGAAATTTGAAGCACCAAGATCCTTCATGTCAAATTTAGAGGACACCTAAGTTTTCANTAGATCCCAAGCCTTATTCTTATCCAAAGCTTCCATTTCTTCGTCCATGGCCCTTTTCCATAGATTTCCATCCTATGAATCCACTGCCTCCCTGACAGTTCTAGGATCATCATCAGTAATATACAAAGAAAAATTTGAACGGAAATCATATGGAGTATACCTTTCTGGCAACCTTCTTTCTCGAACCGATCTCCTCAATACTGGAGTATGAGGATCTTCTTCTTCTGATTCCTATTCTTCTGTAGAGTACGACTCGTGATCCTTTAAATCAAACTCTATTTTCTATGGTTCTTCCTTACTTGGTAGGACTTCCTGTTTAACAACATCCTTCATTTATCAAAATAACACATCTCAACTATAGACTACCTTCTTAGTTTCTGGGTTCTAAAGATTATAACCTTTGAGACCATATTTATATCCAATAAAGATATACTTTTCAACCTTCTTATCTATCTTACTCATGTTTTCCTTTGGAACATGAACATATGCATAAGAGCCAAATACCTTGATATATGTAAGAGAAGGTTTCTTACCAGTCCATACCTCTTGTGGTGTCTTGCCTTGCAGCACTGATGAGGGTGATCTGTTGACCAAGTAACATGCAATACCCACTACCTCTACCCATAATTCTTGCCCTAACCCGGTACCACTGAGCATGCACTTTGTTTTTCCAAACAACATCCTATTCATCCTTTCTGCAACTCCATTCTGTTGAGGTGTATATGGAGTAGTCTTCTTCCTTGGTATACCTCACTTCTTATAGAATTATTCAAATTCATTCCTGTAGAAATCTCTTCCATTATCTGTCCTCAACACCTTAATTCTTTTCTCTGTTTGATTCTCAACAAGAGCCTCAAACTCTTTAAACCTGTCAAAGACTTCATATTTCTTCCGAAGAAAATATATCCAAGTATTCCTCAAGAATTCATCTATAAATGAGACATAGTACATATATTTTCCCAATGATGGGACCAATACAATTCCAAAACCATCACTATGAACTAGCTGTAAAATTCCTTCTACCCTCGTTGCACCAGAAGGGAATCTGACCCAATTCTTCTTCCCATATACACAATGTTCATAGAAATCAAAATCCAGAGAGCAGTTAGACATACCTTCAACCATACCTTTACCATGTAGTAGTCAAAGACCCTTCTCTCTGATATGCCCCAGTCCTTGATGCCACAACATAACCTTTTCTCCAGAGACTGTAGAAGTTCTTTCTTCTTCAAATCCAATATCAAAGACAATGGAACTATTACACCCATCACTAATAGTGCTTCCTTTCATCTTATACGGAGTTCCAAACCGAACTCCTTTCAACAACACCATTGCTCCTCGAGCCATCCTGCAGGTTTCCTTTTCAAATATTGTTTTTACCCATGCATCGTCCATTTTTCTTACAAAAATCAAGTTTCTAGCCAAATCTGGGATGTGCAGAACACCAGACAATATTCTAATCCTTCCATATATGAGCCTCGACTTGACTTTTCCTCGTCCTATGATTTTGGTTTTCGAGTCATCACCTAAGAAAACATTACCTCCATCATAACTTTCATATTCACAGAACCACTCCCTGTGGGAAGTCATATGGAAGGATGCACCCGAGTCAACCAACCATGCCTCATGATATGCATGTGTGCTTGAAGAATACAAGTACACATCCCCTCCTTCTTCCTTGGAGGTCTTTTATTCTGTAGAAGGAGATTATTCAGATCCCTTCTTTTTCTCAACTTTGGATCTACAATGCTTCTTGTAGTGCCCTTATTTTCCACATCTATAACATACCTTTAGAAACTTTCCAGGAGATTTAGATCTACCCTTAGACTTAGACCCCCCACTTGAGAACATAGATCTATTTCTTTCTTGAGAGCATCCTCTTGCAAATAATGCACATGTTCTCTGTCCTTCCATGTTCTTCCATCTCATCTCCTCTGACAACAAGGATGAGACTACTTCATCAAAATTCAAGGAAGTTGTATTACTACCTATGGCCACAACCAGACTATCCCACGAGTCTGGTAAAGAACACGGTAAACTGATACACTTATATTCATCTAAAATTTTAATCTCAAAAAATACTTACTGACTTACCACAATATTGAAGGTGTTCAAATGCTCTGCCACTAAGTCTCCATATCCCATCCTCAGGTTATACATATTCTTTCTCAGGAATAATTTATTTACTAGGGACTTAGACTGATACAACTTCCCCAACTTATCCCATAAATCCTTGGCTATAGCTTCCTCTGAGACATTTAGTAATACTGAATCTAAGAGACAGAGTCGGATTATGCTCTTTGCCTTTGGATCCAACTTTTTCCAGTCATCTGTTGAAGTTCTTGTAGGTGCAGTACCTGGATCTACCGCAATCCACTAATATTTGTCCACCAACAACTCATCTTGAGCTTTCACAACTCAAAACTTTTCCCATTAAACTTCTCGATCTCCATTTTCAAATTGCTTGCCATTTCTTTTCCCCTGAAAAATCAATACCACAGATCTCCCACTGTAACAAGGCTTATCACAATCTCAAGAAAAAACCTTGACCATAAAGGCGTCCCCCTGAAGCCAACCTTGCTCTGATACCAAATGTAGATTTTAACCTTGTATAATATTTACTGCAAATATATTTTCAGTAAAGAACATAAAATATACAATGGAAAATACAAACATTACCCAGATATTTTTCCCCTAGAAACCCAAACTGGGAAAACCAACATATTCTATATTCATTCATAGTGATACATTGTTTACAATACAATATACATATAGGAGTGAGCGGCATCCAAAACCCTAACCCAATGACATGGATTAGTCAACAACCCTAATTCCTTAATCAAAAATAGAAAACCATCGCCAAAAAACCATGTGCTGAAAAACCGCTCAACAATGGACACAAAAATTGAGGCAACATGAAAAACGAGGCAAAAATGTGACACGTTTCCTAAGGAAAAAATCATTTTTCGAGGGTGTTGCCCCTGAATCCCCACATGAGGGGATTTTTCCCCCCTGCAAACCTGGTGCAATGTAGACACTACTACTTGTGCAAAGAATATAACACATACCCAAGAGAAAGTTGATCTCACTATGCTTGATTGTTCCCAATAGTCGAGGTGTAGAGCAGACACATAGATAACTAGCTCAATGGCAATTTGTTTGTGACTACACAAGGTGGCACAAGACTTAACAAGAAAGTGTTATCTCCCCCCCCTTGAAGAACTTGGAAAGACTCTTATCACATAACAACTAATAGAGAAAGTACAATAGAGTACAAGTCGCAGGCGAGAGGTAATTGAGTCAACCTCCAAGGAAAAAACAAACTTGATTGAACAACACCTTCATTCAACCCACCAAAGTATGCACCATGATCCAAGCATTCATGGCTACTCTAGTGAAAGATATGTAGACTCTCAACGACAACACAACCATGCATAAGGATTCTGTCAAGGAATTGGCATATTGCTAGGTCATATAACTTTATGATCAGTTAGAGATTTGGAGTTCCTAAATTCGAGATAAGAGCACATAGATAATGCATAACAACAAGTTCAAATTTGTTGTYAACTACATCCTATTTCACCAGGTGACCACGCCCTATGACCAAGATTTATTCAATTTGGMACTTTAACTCATCACCACTTTACATATGACCKCGACCTATGACCGAGGGAAACCACCCACATACCTTATCCAAGTACTTAACAAAATAAATAGTTGGGTTATAATCAATGATTAAGTTAATAACTTGCATCCATTTTTCAYGTTTCGGTTTGTGTTGAATCTAGTCAACAGTAACAAAATGTGAATTAAATGTGGATCGTTCGATCCAATAGACGGTGGATGTGACAAAATATAAGGTGGATTTGAGTTGAGGCTTTGGTTCTGGCCCTATCAATTAACCATCATGCTACTTTAAATGTGAAACGGATTAGGACTATCCAATTTTATTTCTCTCAATCTGATCAAGCAATCTACAATCAATCTTTGATGTTCAGTGTCGATCCATATATTTTATGATTCATGTGGCTAGGTTCAATGATATAATGAACACAAGCGAGACAAATTGACAATCTCTATTGACTCAATCACTGTTGGAACAGGGGCAGACCCAGGGTTCAACACTACAACAATGTACCAACAAAACCCTAACTACTGGCCCTTTCGGCAACACCTGCGAAGCAGATGAAGTCTCACTCGAGGTAGAGGCAAGGGTGGTTGCAGGACTCAGATGTCTTCAATCTTAGCTGGGACACATATCTGTGATTCTAACACTTAACAGAGCACTCAGTAGTTAACATCCATCAATATCCATTCTTAGTTACAACACAATTAAACCCTAATTACATAGTATTCATATCTAAGGTATTTAAGCACTAAGCATATGTACATGAGTCATATCTAACATCCATCCATATTATTAATCACTAAGCATCAACAGATCATTCATCTATATTAAAGCCCTAAGAAAGTAAACACAAAACACATCAATACATCACACAAAGCATAACAACACAACATGTACATGGTTCACCCCCACCCTGGGGTTACCTCCACCAACTCTTCTCTTCTTTATTATCTTTGGTAAATCTTCTTATAGGCACATAGCATCCAAGTTCTACTCCTTAGAAGACAGGAGATCTGTGTGTACTCCGCCAGATCCTCCTTCTTCTAGCTAGGGTACATCACCAAGCCTTCACACAACCTCTTACAATTATTTCACTTAGCCTTGCAAGCCTCACACAGTATGCACAAAGCACTTACAACTCTTGATCACATAGATCCAATTCTATCACTTAGCACATTGGCCTACTAGGTCTCTTCTTCCTCTTTTCTTAAATCACTTAGCTGCTTATTTATACATTAAAAAATAGGCCTAAACATGGGTAAACTCATGGGCCGACATCCCATACCCATTACTTATTCTCGAATCCCAAAAAGGGCCCAAAAAGGGGCGGAGATCCCGTGATCTCCACTTTGTCTTGCACTCCAACTTCGACAGCCTGTCGAAGTCCCAAAATTAGGTTGAACATGACCAAGAATCCTCAAAACTTGGTCAAGGGCCAATAGGCCCCCAACACTCACTTGTGACTCATCCTGAGTCACTCTGATCTGATTAGTTATTCTTCAAAAGCCTCAAGCTTGCCTCAAGTTGCTTCAACTTGTTGTTGTGCCACATCCTCCTATTCATTGAACTCTTGTATGACTGCTTCGTTGATAGGTCCCTCTAGGCATTGTTCAACTGCAGTGATGACTTGTTCCAATTCTACTCCTCGGCCTTCGATCTTTGTGAAAAAATGGTAAGCCTCATCCTGTATAGGTTGGAGCCTCTGAGTTACTTGCATAACTCTACTTTGAATAGTGTGGACCTACTGCTAGGTACTTCACTATTCCTGGGATCGCTTCATTCTTTCCATAGTTGACAGGGGCTTCAACTGTGCCTGCATTGTCTCTGCTTGATACTTCGCCTCCTGGAGCTGCGACTCCAGTGCTTTCAGTTCTAGATTCTCAGTGTGTTGCTCATAGGTTTGGGCACTATGATCACTTAGTTTATTTCATTCCATGGAAAAGACTTTTATTCTTTCAAGTGCGCTTTGAGCAGTTGCTTCTCTTTGATCCCTTACATCCTGTGGGGTGTCAGGTACAGTGTGCAGCTCTAAGTCTGTTATTCATTGTTGTAGCTACTAGATAGCTTATGCGAGATTCTCGAATTAATGCCTGACTCAATCTTCTGCCTTTGTTTCTAATCCCATCACAAAGCAAGGTGCTTTGTTGACTGCTTCCTTCACTTCGAGTTGCTCTACGAGAAACTGTTCTTTTTCTTGTTGCATCTGTGCTTTCTCTTCTTCAATTTTTTCTTGGAGAGCAACATTCTCATGTTTTGCAACTCTGCGTTGTTCTACGATTATGCCTTGCACTTGCTTCAAGGCCTAGGTGGATTTTTCTATTTCTTCTTGAGCGCTACGAAGGCGAGCTTCTACCGCATCAGCTAGTCGGTGGAGTTGGGCTGGCTCATCTCCCAACGTTGGTTCTCCTGATGGCAGGGGTGTAGTGGAGACTGTTTGATTGGACTAAAGGGTCTGTTGTACCCCTCAAAATTTGACCTTAATTCTTTTGTACATTTCCTCCTTCTTAGCTTCTTGTTTCTCCACGATTTCCATCGAAGCATCATTTAGAGCTGCAATGATGAAGTCAAAATCATCGGTAGTAAGCACAGTCTTCATCTTGGTCACAGTGGATTTCGATTTCTTTTGGGAAGAATGTTTCGGGGGAGAAAACTTCCTCTTCTTCAGGGGGTCAACCTCGTCTCTGGGTGGTGTTACTTCACCTTGCTTCTGTTCAGCTCCTTTTCCATTTATTTCTTCTACTTCATCATCACCCCCTCGGTCAGGTGATACTGAAGAAGTATTTCTTGAGGCACTGCTTAAATATTGGGATTCTTCGGGCTTCTTTGTTCTGCTGGGTCTAGGTGTATCATGTTCTTTGCGCATGGTCTCTAGGCTGTCAAGGTCAGACATCTCTACAGGGTTTGTCGAAATAAGGAGGTATGTTGACCAGTCCTTAGTGATCTCCTCAAGGTCTTCTTTCGTGAGCTTGTAGTACGACTAAAGTTGCTCCTTATGTTCATCGGCTCACGCTATAATGTAGATGAAGTGTTGATCTACGAAGAACTTCATCAAGGGTTGAAACCTCTGTAAGGTGTTCAGAGTCATGAGAGGTTCAACTTCGATAGCTCTCTTCAACTGAAGGTAATATGTATGAAAAACGACATTAAACTGCCACTGTTTATTCATATAACTCGAGTTCTAGAGTGTGGTGAACTTCGTAGCAAGTGAATATAACAGTTCAATATCCCAGAAGTTCACACCTTTCGGCATCTCCCAGGAAACAAAGGTGATGAGGATCAGGAGCCACCTAAAGTGAAACTCATAGCCCTGATCCCATGCTTCGCGGTAGTCTAGTTCTAGTTGATTAACTAGGTACTTTGCCCAGTTCATCTGTAGACCTTCCACACACTTCCCTACAAGGTCAATGACAAATCCTGTGACCTTCGTGGGTTGGTTCTTCCTTACTAACTTTCTGGCTATTAAGTGGCAGGCTAGGTGCACTGCACCATTCTGGATGGAGGCTACCTTGTAGTCTCGCATCCCCTTTTCAAAATCGTTGTATGTATCCTTGATCTTCTGTGCTAGTGCGCGATCTATGGCTTTTCCTGGATAGAACTCATGTGGGTTG
>JZKD02S1671316.1:706291-719215 GCA_000966675.3 Picea glauca | reverse complement strand
TTGAAGGAGAACTTGTCAGTGCCATGGAAGAGATTGATAGACTTAGAGAAAAGAAAAGAAAACAAAAACAGTTATTGCTCAGGTATGAGAAAATATGAAATGAACCATCTAAAGAAATTACTATGTTGAAGGTTAAGTTAGAAGAAGCTAAGAAGATTGAATACATCCTCAAACAACAATTGAAGGAAGCCGAAACAAAAGCTTAAAAAATGGAAGCTGAAGTAGTGACTATCAGAAAAGATCTAGAGAAATTTTAGGCCTTATATCATCAGAATCTGACAAGTATTAAAGCCTCAAAAGGATTAGCCACCATTCTGAATCAACAAAGGAATCCAAAGTTGAAAATCAGTTTGGGTTATGAAGAGGGATAAAGTAGTGGTCAGAGAAGTAACAAAGAATACATCAAGTTCGTCAAATCTACAACCATTGACAACAACAAACCTGTAGAAAGAAAGGAAGATAATCACCCACCAAGGAGGAGTGAAGGAAAAATTACCAGAACTGAATCTGTACAACAAAGAAATAATACACCCTATGATCAAGGAAATCATGGCGAAGCTAAAGCTGATGTAGCAACAACAAAAGCAGAGGACGAAAAAAAGGCAACGACAGAAAGATATACAACAAAATAATAGGCAACATAGAAAGAAACAAACGAAGATGAAAACAAGATAGTCGAGGAGAAGCATAAAAAAGATGAAGAAACAAGGAGTGATGTTACATCACCGATGGAAACCGATACCCAAGAGATATCAACAGTAGGTGCCAACGAAAATGCTCAATTTAGAGGGCTAGGTCTAGGGATTTTCACCCCATTCAAAGAATGCGAAGTGCCAAACCTAATTAATTTCACATATGACAAGGACATAGGAAAGATCGTGCAAAAAAAATAAGGAAAATGCGAGTCACATTAGGTAATATGATATGTGTACTTACACAGACCTCGATGATAGAAAACATCAATAAAGACCTAGTCTCCATAGAATCTACTGGCATTGCTTTCATGATGGAAATGAAAGAGAATGTTAGGAACCTACACCACCAAAACCTAGAAAAGGATGCACAAATCAGGGAGCTAGAGGGACAACTCAGACAAGTAAAGGTTGATGAGGGAAGCCTGCAAATATTAAAGGCTAGTGTACAGAAATTCATGGTGGAACAAGAAGAGACAATCATAGATATGTATGCCCACCTACACATGTTCCAAGAGACATCAACCACCATCATGGAACAACATAGCCAAGTGCAAGCTGAAAACACTTATTTCAACAATATCTCAGAAAGTATAGGGGATATTGACAGGTGGATTGTTGAAAATCCAGATGTTCCAATTGAGCTTCTGCATCCCTCAAGCATAGATTGGAAAGTTGATCTCATTGCACTTGATTTTTGAAATTAATCCAGGTGAAGAGTAGACAAAGAGACAACCAAATCAATGGAAATGTGTTTGTGACTACACAAGGTGGCACAAGACCTAACAAGAAAGTGTCATCTCCCTCCCCTTGAAGAACTTGGAAAGACTCTTCTCACAAAACAACTAATAGCGAAAGAATAATAGAGTACAAGTCGCAGGAGAGAGGTAACTAAATCAACTTCCAAGGTGTTGACATAGTTTATTGAACAACACCTCATTCAACCCACCAAAGTCCACACCATGATCTAGAAATTCATGGATAGTCTAGTAAAAGATATGCAAAGTCTCAAAAACAACACAACCATGCATAAGGACTCTCTTGAGGAATTGGCATACCACTAGGTCATATCACTTTATGATCAGTTAGAGATGTGGACTTCCTACATTTGAGATAAGAGCACATAGATAAGGCATAACAACAAGTTCAAATTTGTTGTCAACTACATCCTATTTTGTTTTTTTCCAACCACCTTCGGTTTTCTCTCTATCCTCACACATGTCAAACAACTACTAAGGGGTGCTGAAAAGTTTTGTAATTGCTTCTTGAGGAATACAAGAAGTCATTTTTAAGAGATAGGAATAGATGTATAAATAAATAATGAAACCCATTTTGAAAAGGTTTTATTTCTCTTCAAGTTTTTGGTATAGTCTTGAGAATTATTTCAAGAGGAAACACTTGTTTAATTAATATTGAGAAGCCTTTAGGGCCAGATTTTTCCAAAGAGAAAACTTGTGTGTATGGTTGTTTGTTGTGAACTATTTCTAGCAGAATGTTTGTTTTCCACATGGGTTTTAAGAACACACTTTGCTTATGGATTTTTTTGACGTAATTAATGTTATTCTTGTAGTTTTTTATTCTTTCTTATATTTAACGTATTGAGCATATCAGTTGTTGTTGTATGTAGTAATATAACTTATACTTTTTATGGTTATACTTATGTATGCATATGTTATCTAACTTTTCACCTTCATGACAACTATATGATTGGCGTATTTTGCAGAGTCTAGTTTCATTTCAGCTCATTCAATTACTACAGTTCACTCCTAGCTAGGATAAGATATATTAGAAGTAGAATGTTTTTTTTTTATGTATTTATCTATTCTTCATCTACATATTTCATTTGCATAACCATCCTCCTTTCACCCTCACAAATAGTAATGCAAACCATGAAAGAATCTGGATGGATATCCTAAACCAAATGATGCATAGTCTAATTGGGAACATGTACCGAGGAGTACCCCTTAATATTGTTGGGTATTTTCACCCTGTAAATAGATTGGTGCTAGAAGAAGGGCATGAAATTGTATGGCTTACATAAATGCACTACATACACATGACCCGTCCTATGAAAACACCTTTGTTCTAACTTTTTTTCCTCGTATCAATTCAGAATATGACATTACCTTTGAAGATGTAAACCCCACATTCAAAAGTGTTGTTGGTAGCCCTGGAACTCAAATAGAAACTGGATTTTCTATACCTACAAAGATTTTACTGAAACTCAGCATATTACCCATGCATACGCCAAATTACTTGGAAAGATACCAAAAACTAGAGAAATCCCAAGGAGAGGAACTACCCACATAAGATTAACTATTAATTAGACCAATTTTATTGTCTAATCTATAGAAGATCCAATTGAAACTACCTTCCCAGAAGTACTCATGCCTTTGAATCATATCCCCCATATCCCTCCCAAATATGAGCATAACTTTGATGGTGAAAACCCAAAAAATGATATGGGTGAATGCGAATACTAGAGAGTAGTGATTCCACCATGGTTGTTTGAATGTGCTCTGAATTTAGTAGAACCTTTGCATGAAATGCCCAGAACACATGCAAAGCTCCTTCCAAAATTTGACCTAGAAAAATATAGTGTTTATTAATTGGGTTGGTTGTCATTGATGTCAACCCTTGAAGCAAGTTTGGTAGAAAATTTTGGTAGCCCCAACAGTATGATTAAGGGAATTCATTTTAATTGATGTATAATGGTATGAATTTTAATATATTTTTCAGGTAAGACTATTTTAGATGGATAGTACATGTCATGCCATTTCTGGTGATATGTGGAACATGACATAACTCCTCACAGTTAGAGAGTTATGGCCTGGTGAAGTGGAGAACCCTCATGAGTTATATAGAAGGTCAAAGAAGTCAAATTAATTCTAGAAGCTCCTAGAAGAAGTTGACTAGTCAAGTGGGCGAAACTAGGAGTTAGTCATGGGTTAAGCTGTTGCAATAAGAAAATAATTAAAAATAATTTAGTTGCAACTATAAGTGGATAATTTACTCTTTGTAGCAAAGTGAGTTAGAAATGGAGAAGTGGTTAGAAGTGGGTTAGCCCTAAAATAAGGAAAGTGTGTTAAGTTGGCTAGAAGGTAACCGCTTGAGGAAGCTACATGGAAGTATAAATAAGAGCGAAATACTCTCCCATTAGAACCTATTGAATATCATTGGATATCTATTTTGTGAAAGGTTAATTGGGCAAGTATTATTGATAGAGAAAAGTGCGATAGAAAAATTATAGTAGGAAAAGTGCGACAGAAAAATCACGGTAGGAAAAGTGCAGCAGAAAAACCGCGACAGAAAAACCAGGGCAGTATATTCGCGACAACAAAACCGTGATAGAATAATGATACAAGAAGAAAAAACGTATGGTTTTCATATGTGTAGTGTTGAATTTATGAATCTGGTTGAGTCTTTTCCTAGTAAATATGTTGGATTTCCCCTTGGAAGTTTAGGGCTTACTGTAGAGTTGATCTGAGGTAGATCTATTGAATTTTAGTATTGGTTCATGTTTGAGGGATTTTGGTTGAGGTATGTTGCTAAAGTTATTGGTACACATAGATGTATTTTGCTGAAGTTATTGGTTCATGTTAGAGGGGTTTGGGTTGAGGTATGTTGTTGAAGTTATTGGTTCATGTTTGAGGGATTTTGGTTGAGGTATGTTGCACACCAGTACCCAAAGATGGGATGGGAATGACATCCAATGGATTTATCCATCCATGTATATTTAAAAGTTCTTTGGGAGAATAAATATAGAAAAGAGTATCACTGAATAGAAAATCACTTCTTGGCCCCATTGTATGAATTCATCTTTTTCACGCCAGCACCGTGTATGACCGACAAAGCATTGGTTGTAATTAGGAGAACATGGGATTGGTACTTGATGGAGTATGGAACATATATCAGTATATACAAAGCTATGTGTTATCCTTGAAATATCATCTACAACATTGCATAGAAATGGCTACAGGAACACAACAATGCCAAAAACAATTAGTTCGTCTGCAGCACTAAAATGCATTTCAAAAGACAAAAACTATACATTTGGGAAAACATTGAGATGCACAAATTCACCAAAGGAAGTGCGCGGGCCAACAAATCCCTCAGAGCGCACAATGTGCCAAGTGCGCGACTGTGTACGAGAAAATCCGCGCACTTCTATGAACAATGCATTTATGGATCTTGTCGTCCCCCCAACCACTTATGGACTAGTTCCCAACCGGATTTGACCTTCATATCTGAGCAAAATTTGAACGAGGGCTAGTCAAGGACTAGTGGGCTCCCTAAAAGGCCCCTTGTTCACACCAAGGACCAATTACATTTTTCCTTGAAGAAATGATATAAATAAGAGCCAAGGGTGCACTAAGAAACCAAGTTCTTCATATTATTGTTATGTTGCCTCAAATCTCCCTTGAGAATCCTCTTTTCTCTTTGGATCCTTTAAGCATCATTGCAATAGACCATTCTACTCATGCCTTGAGGGAATAGCCATTGATTGTCTTCACCATTTGCCATTTTTCTTCCATTATAAGAAGAGATCTCCATTAGGGAACTCAAGAGCCCTCCCAAGGAGGAAGAGGGGACTCGTAATTCCTCATTTTTCTCTATGGTTCTTTTCCTACTAATCTATTGATTCATTGGTAGCATTATGTTGGTCATTGGTTGATTTTTATGGTTCTAAGTTTCTCATGCTTTCTAACTTTTATTTCTTAGTTGTTTTAGTTTGTTTCTTTATTTATTACATGTGTTTGGCTTGTTTAACCCACTCACAAACTTTTTTCTTGTTTAGCAGGCTCATCTAGACATGCAAGTGTTGTTGTTTTTCTCACCCAAGTGACAAAACCAACGCAACACTATGAAAGCACCACATCTTCTTCCTTGATTTGTTCCAGAAAAAAAAGTACTCTAGGAATTAGGTTACCAAATGGTGATCAATGGAATTGGGGAAATGCTATATTGCGATAAAAAAGCTATATGGGGCCTGCTCCCATTTTGGATTGGTTCCTACTCTTTTGCCAACACATAAAAGGCCCAGGACGAAGTGGATACACTGCTTTCATACAACTTCAGAGAGGATAGATTCAGAAGGAACGACCTAAAGAAAGTCATCAAATAACACTTCAATAAGCTTGGTGTGCCCTGAGAATACACATTATAAGTATGGGAGGAGGAAGAGATCCATTGCGGAGCTAGGACCTATGGAGAATTAATTTCTAAAAGACAAGGAAAACCCATTGGAAGAATTTTTTATGAAGAAAAGGCACAAGAGGAGGCCAAGAAGAAAGCAGAAGAAGAGGAAACAATGAAGGCATCTGCTACAAATACATCTATGCAATCGAGATCAGTATAATAAGAAGAACCAATAACAGAAAAGAATAGGAGAAAGAAAGAAAAGACACACAATAAAAATGAATATTCAACAAAGAAGAAGAGAAAAAATGACAAAGCTAAAGCTAATGTAGCAACGGTTAAAGCATAGGTTGAATAAAAGGAAACGACATAAAGAGCTATAGAAAAAAGAAGAGGTAGCACAAAAATCAACAAGGAATGAGAAACAAGGAAACCGAGGAGGAATGTAAAAAAGATGAAGAAACAACAAATGATGGTACATCAATAATGGACACCAATATCCTTGAGATATCAACAATAGGTGCTAGTGGACATGCTCAATTCGATGGGCTATCTCTAGGGATTTTCACCCCATTGAAAGAAAGCAAAGTTCCCAAACTAAAGAAGTTCAAATATGACAAGGCCATAGGCAGGATCATGTAAGAACAAATAAGGAAAGTTCTAGTCACAAGAGATAATATGATATCAATACTTATGCAGACCTTGATGACCCTGATGATATCATCTTCTGGCACTTCTTTCATGACAGTAATGAAAGATAATGTCAGGAACTTGCACCGCCAAAACCTAGAAAAGGATGCCTGAATCTTGGAGCTAGAGGAACAACTCAGACGAGTAAATATTAATGAGGGAATCCTGCAAATATCTAAGGCTAGTGCAGATAAAGTCAAGGAGGAACTAGAAGAGGCCATCATAGATATGTATTCCTAGCTACACCTATTCAAAGAGATAATAACCACCATTATGAAACAACATAGCCAAGTTCAGGCCAAAAACACTCATTTCAACAATATCTGGGAAATCATAGGCAATATTGATAGGTGGATCGTTGAAAATCCAAATGTGCCAATCGAGCTTCTGCATCCCTCAAGCATAGATAGGAAAGTGTAGATTTTAACCTTGTACACTATTTACTGCAAATAGATTTTTGGTATAGAACAGAAAAGATACAATGGAAAATACAAACATTACACAAAGATTTTTTCCCTGGAAACCCAAATCGGGAAAACCAACATATTTTATATTCATTCATAGTGATACATTGTTTACAATACAATATACATATAGGATCCAGCGATATCCAAAAACCTAACCCAGGACCTAGATTAGTCAACAAACCTAATTCCTTAATCGGAAATAGAAAACCATCGTCAAAAAACCAAGTGCCGAAAAACTGCCCAACAGGACACAAAAATTGAGGCAACACGAAAAATGAGGCAAACATGTGACATGTTTCCTGAGGAAAAAAAAATTTCTCAAGGGCTCTACTGGCTTTCACCCCCCCTACACTCCCGACACACCACAAACACTACTACTTGTGCAAAGAATATAACACATACCCAATGAAAATTTGATCTCACCGTGCTTGATTGCTCCCAACAAGCCAAGTGGAGAGCAGACAAAGAGATAACTATCTCAATGGAAATTTGTTTGTGACTACACAAGGTGGCACAATACCTAACAAGAAAGTGTCATATCCCTACCCTTGAAGAACTTGGAAAGACTCTTATCACAGAACAACTAATAGAGAAAGTACAACAAAGTACAAGTCGCAAGCGAGAGGTAGTTGAATCAGACTCAACTTTGGATCTACAATGCTTCTTGTAGTGACCTTCTTTTCCACGTCTCCAAAATACCTTTACAAACTTTCCAGGAGATTTAGATATACCCTTAGACTTAGACCCCCCACTTGAGAACTTAGATCTATTTCTTTCTTGAGAGCGTCCTCTTGCAAATAATGCACATGTTCTCTGTCCTTCCATGTTCTTTTGTCTCATCTCCTCCGACAGCAAGGATGAGACTACTTCATCAAAATTCAAGGAAGTTGTATTACTACCTATGGCCACAACCAGACTATCCCATGAGTCTGGTAAAGAACACAGTAAACTGATACACTTATATTCATCTGAAATTTTAATATCAACAAATACTTACTGACTTACCACAGTATTGAAGGCGTTCAAATTCTCTGCCACTAAGTCTCCATATCCCATCCTCAGGTTATACATATTCTTTCTTAGGAATAGTTTATTTACTAGGGACTTAGACTGATACAACTTCCCCAACTTATCCCATAAATCCTTGCTTGTAGCTTCCTCTGACACATTCAGTAATACTGAATCTAAGAGACAGAGTCGGATTGTGCTATTCGCCTTTTGATCCAAAATTTTCCAATCATCTGCTGAAGTTCTTGTAGGTGCAGTACCTGGATCTACCGCGATCCACTAATCTCTATCCACCAATAGATCATCTTGAGCTTTCACAGCTCAAAACTTTTCCCATTAAACTTCTCGATCTCCATTTTCAAATTGCTCACCATTTCTTTTCACCTAAAAAATCAATACCACAGATCTCCCATTGTAACAAGGCTTATCACAATCTCGAGCCAAAATCTTGACCATAAAGGAATCCCCCTGAACCCAACCTCGCTCTGATACCAAATGTATATTTTAACCTTGTACAATATTTACTACAAATAGATTTTCAGTAAAGAACATTAAAGATACAATGGAAAATACAAACATTACCCAGATATTTTTCCCCTAGAAACCCAAACTGGGAAAACCAACATATTCTATATTCATTCATAGTGATACATTGTTTACAATAGAATATACATATAGGAGCCAATGACATCCAAAACCCTAACCCAATGACATGAATTAGTCAACAACCCTAATTCCTTAACCGAAAATAGAAAACCATCGGCAAAAAACCATGTGCTGAAAAACCGCCAAACTATGGACACAAAAATTTAGGCAACATGAAAAACGAGGAAAAAATATGACATGTTTCTCGAGGAAAAAAACATTTTTCGAGGGTGTTGCCCCCGAATCCCCGCACGGGGGGATTTCTTCCCCCTTGCACACCTAGTGCAATGTAGACACTACTACTTGTGCAAAGAATATAACACATACCCAAGAGAAAGTTGATATCACTATGCTTGATCATTCCCAACAATCGAGGTGCAGAGCAGACACTTAGATAACTAGCGCAATGGAATTTTTTTTGTGACTACACAAGGTGGCACAAGACCTAACAAGAAAGTGTTATCTCCCTCCCCTTGAAGAACTTGGAAAGACTCTTATCACATAACAACTAATAGATAAAGTACAATAGAGTACAAGTCGCAGGTGAGAGGTAATTGAGTCAGCCTCCAAGGAAAAAACAAACTTGATTGAACAACACCTTCATTCAACCCACCAAGGTCTACACCATGATCCAAGAATTCATGGCTACTCTAGTGAAATATATGTAGACTCTCAATGACAACACAACCGGGCATAAGGATACTCTCAAGGAATTGGCATATCACTGGGTCATATAAATTTATGATCAGTCAAAGATGTGGACTTCCTAAATTCGAGATAAGAGCACATAGATAATGCATAACAACAAGTTCAAATTTGTTGTCAACTACATCCTATTTCACCAGGTGACTGCGCCCTATGACCAGGATTTATTCAATTTGGTGCTTTAACTCATCACCACTTTACATATGACCTTGACCTATGACTGAGGGAAACCACCCACACACCTTATCCAAGCACTTAACAAAATAAATAGTTGGGTTATAATCAACGATTGAGTTGATAACTTGCATCCATTTTTCACGTTTCAATTTGTGTTGACTCTAGTCAACAGTAACAAAATGTGAATTAAATGTGGATCGTTCGATCCAATAGACGGTGGATGTGACAAAATATAAGGTGGATTTGAGTTGAGGCTTTGGTTCCGACCCTGTCAATTAACCATCGTGCTACTTTAAATGCAAAATGGATTAGGACTATCCTATTTTATTTCTCTCAATCTGATTAAACAATCTATGATCAATCTTTGTTGTTTAGTGTCGATCCATATATTTTATAATTCATGTGGCTAGGTTTAATGATATAACGATCACAAACGAGACAAATTGATGATCTCTATCGACTCGATCACTGTTGGAACAAGAGCAGACCTAGGGTTCAACACTACAACAAGGCACCAACAAAACCCTAACTATTGGCCCTTTCGACAACACCTACGAAGCAGATGAAGTCTCACTCGAGATAGAGGCAAGGGTGGTTGCAGGACTCAGATGTCTACAACCTTAGCTGGGACACAGATCTATGATTCTAACACTTAACAAAGCACTCAGTAGTTAACATCCATCAATATCCATTCTTAGTTACAGCACAGTTAAACTCTAATTACATAGTATTCATATCTAAGGTATTTAAGCACTAAGCATACGTACATGAGTCATATCTAACATCCATCCATATTATTAAGCACTAAGTATCAACAGATCATTCATCTGTATTAAAGCACTAAGAAAGTAAACACAAAACACATCAATACATCACACAAAGCATAACAACACAGCATGTACGTGGTTCACCCCCACCTTGGGGCTACCTTCACCAACTCTTCTCTTCTTTATTATCTTTGGTCAATCTTCTTATAGGCACATAGCATCCAAGTTCTACTCCTTAGAAGACAGGAGATTTGCGTGCACTCTGCCAGATCCTTGTTCTTCTAGCTAGGGTACAACACCAAGCCTTCACACAACCTCTTACAATTACTTTCACTTAGCCTTGCAAGCCTCACATAGTATGCACAAAGCACTTACAACTCTTGATCAATAGATCTAATTCTAACACTTAGCACATTGGCCTACTAGGTATCTTCTTCCTCTTTTCTTACATTGCTTAGCTGCTTATTTATACATTAAAAAAAGGCCTAAACATGGGTAAAACTGTGGGCCGACATCCCATACCCATTACATATTCCCGAATCCAAAAAAGGGCCCAAAAAGAGGGCGAGGTCCTGAGATATCCACTTCGTCTTGCGCTCCACCTTCGACAACCTATCGAAGTCCCAAAATTAGGTCGAGCATGACCAAGAATCCTCAAAACTTGTTCAAGGGCCAACAGGCCCCCAACACTCACCTGTGACTCGTCCCGAGTCACTCTGATCTGATTAGTTCTTCTTCAAAATCCTCGATCTTGGCTCGAGATGCTTCGACTTATTGTTGTGTCACATCCTCTTGTTCAGTGAACTCTTGTATGACTGCTTCGTTGACAAGTCCCTCTAGGCATTGCTTAGCTGCAGTGATGACTTGCTCCAGTTCCGTTCTTCAGCCTTCGATCTCTGTGAACAGTTGGTAAGCCTCATCCTGTACAGGTTGGAGCCTCTGAGTTACTTGCATAACTCTGCTCTGAGTAGTGTGGACCTACTGCTAGGTAGTGCACTGCTCCTGGGATCGCTTCATTCTTTCCACAACTGACAGGGGCTTCAACTGCACCTGTATTGTCTCTGCTTGATACTTTGCCTCTTGAAGCTACGACTCCAGTGCCTTTAGTTCTGGATTCTTAGTGTGTCACTCATAAGTCTGGGCACTATGATTTCTCAGTTTATTTCATTCCATGGAAAGGACTTTGATTCTTTCAAGTGCACTACGAGCAGTTGCTTCTCTTTGATACCTTACATCCTGTGGAGTGTGGGGTACAGTGTGAAACTCTAAGTCTGTTATTCATTGTTGTAGCTACTGGATAGCTTCTGTGAGCTTCTCTAATTAATGTGTGACTTATTCTTCTACCTGTTTTTCTAATCCCATCACAAATCGAGGTGCTCTATTGACTGCTTCCTTCACTTTGAGTTGCTCTGCGAGAAACCGTTATTTTTCTTGTTGCATCTGTGCTTTCTCTTCTTCAAATTTTGCTTGTAGAGAAACCTTATCATGTTCTGTAACTCTGCGTTGTTCTATTATTATGCCTTTCACTTGCTTCAAGGCCTAGGTGGCTTGTTTTGTTTCTTCTTAAGCGCTACAAAGGCGAGCTTCGACCGCATCAGCTAGTCGGTGGAGTTGGGCTGGCTCATCTCCCAATGTTGGTTCTCCTGATGGTAATGACGTAGTGGAGACTACACGATTGGACTAAAGGGTCTATTGTACCCCTCGAAATTTGACCTTAATTATGTTGTACATTTCCTCCTTCTTAGCTTCTTGTTTCTCCACGATTTCCAGCGAAGTGTCGTTTAGAGATATGATGATGAAGTCAAAATCATCGGCAGTAAGAACAGTCTTCATATTGGTCACGATGGCTTTCGATTTCTTTTGGGAAGAAGGTTTCGGGGGAGAAAACTTCCTCTTCTTCAGGGGGTCAACCTCGTCTCTGAGCGGTGTTACTTCGCCTTGCTTCTATTCAGCTCCTTTGCCACTTATTTCTTCTACTTCATCATCACCCCCTCGGTCAGGTGATACTGAACAGTCTTTCCTGAGGCACTTCTTAAATCTTGGTCTTCTTCGGTATTCTTCATTCTGTTGGGTCTGGGTGTATCATGTTCTTTGCACATGGTCTCTGGGTTGTCAGAGTCAGACATCTCTGCAGGGTTTTCCAAAATAAGGAGGTATGGCAACCAGTGCTTAGTGATCTCCTCAAGCTCTTCTTCCGTGAGCTTGTAGTACGACTGAAGTTGCTCCTTATGTTCATCAGCTTGTGCTGTAATGTAGATGAAGTGTTGATCTGCGAAGAACTTCATCAGGGGTCAAAACCTTTGTAAGGTGTTTAGATTCATGTGAGGTTCAACTTCGATGGCTCTCTTCAGCTGAAGGTAATATGTATGAAAAACAACATTAAACTGCCACTGTTTATTTATATCACTCAAGTACCAGAGTGTGGTGAACTTCACAACAAGCGGATCGAACGGTTCAATATCCCGGAAGTTCGCACCTCCTGACATCTCTTGGGCAACAAAGGTGATGAGGATCAGGATCCACCTAAAGTGAAACTCGTAGCCCTGATCCTGTTCTTTGTGGTAGTATAGTTCTAGCTGATTAACTAGGTACTTCGCCTAGTTCATCTGTAGACCTTCCACACGCTTCCCTGCA
>JZKD02S1671316.1:648350-694073 GCA_000966675.3 Picea glauca | reverse complement strand
GTTTATCGCGGCTTCCACACACCTCATAATACTGAGAACTAATTCTCTGTTAGTTACTACGTCTGCGTACCCCTGCGTGTTCATGTCAGATTCTCTGATGCTTTCATCCATTATTACAAAATGCCTGAATTTTTCGCACCGAAGAATAATATAAAGATAGAATTCAGTCAAAGAATAATATAAAGATAGAATTCAGTCGGGCACCTGCAATTACCAGCCGCTAGGTATACAAATTATTGTGTGTAAGAAATTTAAAATGGTATTATATATGTTGTCTACTTTTGTCATAAACGTTCAATTTTCAAAGCCGACACTAGTTATTAATTTACCCAAAGCAGACTCTATTTATTTATATATTCAAAGTAGACAATTGTTATTAAACTTACCCACCCTATTTTATTAGTGATATATATTTAATTTGGACTTTGTGGAGATGGTGAGTTTTATTATTTTTTAAAGGATGTGGAGATGATGTAGAAAGGAGGATTAGTAATTTGGAGTTTGTGGAGATGAAGGATTGGTGGGTTTTATTATTTTTTAAATAATTTGGAGATGGTGTAGAAAGGAGGATTGATGGGTTTTTATTTTTTTTTAAAGGTAATTAGATAATAGTGTTTTAGAAATAAAAAAATTTATTCTAATTTAATAATTTATACATGTTTTGTTTGGATAGATGAAGTTTCATTGAAGGTAGGTAGGAACAAGTTGCTTCTTAACTTTGAGTGTAACATTTAAGTGAGAAACAGTAAGCTTTTTGGCCAAAGTAAACATTGTTTTGCTACCCAATACACATAGATTTCCTTGTTTGCATTTATAATCATGAGAACAGTTTCACTTGAAGGTGGGAATAAGATTACATGAAACTTAGGGCATTGTTTGAGTGAACAATTGTAGCATGAGCAAGCATATAACTTTCTTGTTT
This sequence comes from Picea glauca, assembly GCA_000966675.3. Classification (NCBI taxonomy): domain Eukaryota; kingdom Viridiplantae; phylum Streptophyta; class Pinopsida; order Pinales; family Pinaceae; genus Picea; species Picea glauca. The sequence continues at coordinate 693,151 of JZKD02S1671316.1, read as the reverse complement.
TGTTTCCCAATGAACAAGTTTCTTGTGATCTCTTAGTTTCATTTCATTAAGTCAAGAATGTTCTTTTCCATAGATTAGATAGTTTCATGTTGACACCTCTAAGCTTATGCCCCCAGATTGATGATTTAATGATAAACAATTAAGTTAGTTATTTTTCTCGATGTGGATCTCGATGTGTTTGGTCCACTAATGATTAACCAAGTTCTTCGAGATCTAGACGACACTTTGGCTCTCACAGTAGATGAATGATGGCTTCTAAATCAATGAGTTGTATTGTTCCTCCATTGTCGATTCTCACTCAACAATACATGATGCTTCATGAAAAGAAAGTGGATCTAAAGCTGTAGCAATGTAGGAATGTGGAATATCCTGATATTGTGACCAAATCAAGAATGTTTTCAAAATCATTGTCAAGAATTTTTTCATAAACCTTTATAGATTCTCTATCATATATTCAAAATGTACAAAATCATAATTCCTTATAGCCAATTCAAACACATGTCCAAAGGTCATTATTGTAATAGAGTTCAAATATATAATCACATGTATTGTGCCTGCGTCATATGGAATCGATTTGTGTACATCCTTGATTCCAGTATTATAAAACTTGTAGTTTGAAGAACATGTAGATTTAAAGGACCGACATATTTGAAGACATTTTGACATTCCAATAATCATTAAAAATAACAAAATATAATTACAATAAAGATAATAATATATTTAAACAAAATATGTGCACACCTACACACATCGCTTGATCATTTATTTTTTCTTGGCTTAAATTCAATTTACACAATTGAAAAAAAATAATTGGATTATACAAATTGATCAATATAGTGGCTTGTCTAGCACCTTCAAAGTGATCATTTTACACATGCCCCTACACAATCATGTTGTTCTTTTCCAAGTCCAATCTCAAAGTAATTTTTAAAAATTCTAATGTTTGATTTTTTTAAGGTGACAAAACCAAAAGAATCATTGTGAGAATTTAAACTAGCATGCATAACCATCTGACCATATTCATTGTTAATTGATTTCAATCCCTCTTGTTTTAGTGAAACATAAATTACCTCAAAACATTGTTGAAAAAAATGTGTATCATGTGCACAATCATTGGTTTGGATTATTTTAGGAACAATATGAAGGCAAAGATATAACATATATATAACAAAGAATTACACATAGATATGGAAAGGAATACAGTAATACAGTAAATCTTAGATTCTATTAAAGACTGTCTAAAACATAAAGGATTGTAAATGCAAAACCACACAAGCTAGCTAGAATGGTGGTAGCTTATCTCTGAGAAGAGATGTGTCGGCTATGCTCATTCACAAGAAGTTGGTTACAATGAAGATCCAAATGGATTTTTAACATAAAGCATAAATTACAAAACCATAAACATCCAAAAACCTAACCCTAAGAGATGAAGCACCAAAATTCATGTGGGCCCCGATGGGGTAAGTTGGTACATCAACTTCCTGGGGTCGTAAATTTTGCATGCGATCTTCATTTTAGGCGCACTGTAGCTCGTTGGAAAGAAATCTTCAAGGACTACACACATCATTGTTACACGGTGGTGTATAAATCCTACAGTTTGACTGTGGTGTGCCCAAAAAACATTTTTAAGGGACTCAAAACAACCTCGAAAGTTTAGGACCAAAAAAACTAGGAAAAATGTCAAAACGAAAATTGGTCTTTGAGCTAGTGGAATAGGTGGGTGGTCACCGATATCCACCTGGATCAATCATCCCTCATATATGAATGGTACTCTTTAATAACACAATGATTATCATATTCACTTTTGGTATCATTTACATTGATTTATGCATGTCTATATGGAGCATAGACATGTATAGAAACTTGTTCTAAATGATGATATTGTTAATATTATGGTAGTTGTGGGAGGTATTTACCTCCATGTGTAAAACTAACGAGAATAGAAGACTCCGGAAAGAAAGAGAAAACCTTAATGAGTTGGTTGATAACCCTAGAAGTCTTTTCGTCTCAAGAAGATAATTAATATTAGGTTATTAGCCTCCAAGAGAAGAAGTTGGCTAGAAATAATAATAATATACCGAATAGACACATATCCAGAAGGAGAAGTTGGCACCAACAAATCTGGCAGAACCACTATAAATACAGGGTGCCAGTTCTCATTTGACATATCTCAGAATTGCAGAGCAGCAACTGGTGCACACTGCAGTTCCCAGTTTGGTGCGCACGTGCGGAGGAGAGCTGCAGGTGCAGCTGCTGCAGCAACTAGTTTCAGTTTTGGATTGGGCTATCTCTTGGCCAGGGTTTGGACTATCTGATCAGCTATTGTTGGTGCACTATCCTTGGAGGAAGATTCGCTACACCTTGTTTGGCTATCTAGACTAGGGTTTACTTCCGGAGTAATTCTCAGTCAAGGTTAAGGTGCTCGGAGGGTGGCTTCAGCTTATGGTTGGGTGACGAGGGTATTGTCAATGGTAAAACGAGCACACAATCTTCTATATTCTAATAGGTTATGGGCCCACACCTCCTTCATTCAGTATAAAGGTTGGAAGGAAACATAGCCGCTAGGATATTGAGCTCGTTGAGGAACTATTGCTAGGGTTACTAGTAGAAGCAATTTCCAAGACACTGCCGCTAAGGTTACTAGCAGAAGCAGTTGCAAAAACCCTAAACCTCTTGTTGAGGCACCTTAAGTGAATGGATTGACCTAATCTTCAGATATATCAGTGCGCTCTAGCCTAGCACATCTCCTGACACTCTTAGCAAGCCAAGACGTGAAGTTTGAATTTCTGGTCAAATCTAGGGTTTGACCAAGTCAAGCAAGCCATGACTAACTCTATGAAGTCTGAGAACAAGTTAGATGGAGCCTCTAAATTTAGAGCGTTGTTGTGAGGGAAACCTCCTTGCGGACTAGCAAATAGGTTTATGCTTTGCATGCAGATATGACCAAGAGAAAATCTACTTTCTACCTTCGTCCCCAGACTTAAATCCTATTTCTTTTCAGTAAAACATGGTTAGATCAACCTACCTTACTCCAGGCATTTGATGTCGATCCCTTGTCGCACTTGATCACTTGTTCGCGGTTCTCCTTTCCAATGTTGACCTGCATACAAGACAAGCAACAACTACACATGCATCTTACCTATAGACTAACAGGTTAGCAATTCAAACATGTACTTAACAAATTATGAATAACTCATGAATTAGGACAGGAAAAACATTTTCTTTATTACTTTAAATGAGTCAACCTACAAAAAATTCGAGACCGGCCACTGCTCTGTGAACTGATCCTAGGCTCCTCTTCAACTGTCCTCCAACTTCTTTGCTTCGTATCTCTTTTGGCACAAGGATGGCTAAAGGGTTGGGACAATGGGAATATGCAAATGGGCAGAGTTTCTTTGCTATATTTTTCCTTCCTCCAAATGGGACCCCTATCCCTTCTTTTATAGGTTAGAAGAAACTAGGTATTTGGACGAACCCTCCGCCATGCATGGCCGGGAGTTTCAGTTAACTCACCCAGAGCTATGTGTTCCGTCAACAACTTTCCTTTTTTCGTGCATTTGTCGGTCCACGCGGGCTGTTTGAGGTCATCTAGTGTGTACACGCATGCAGTAATAGAGCAAGACACGTGGGCCTTTATAAAAGAGGTTTTTTAAAGAGTTGTTCAGCAGTGCTTTGGCAAAGAAGGGATCTGAGATGGCCTGATGCCAGGTTAGCATGTATGGTGCAATTTAGGGTTATAACAGATGGCCCCTAATGTGTGAGGTCAACAAAGCATATGATGGCTGAAACACATTACCAATCTTTACTGATGTGCCGAACGATTGAGCCCAAGGATCAGGAACCGGGAGGTGCCGTCTGCAAAATAACAAATGTCTCACCGAGGTGGGCATACCCATGCTTGGGATAAAATAGAATCATGGCTACCAATCAAATACACTGTAGATCCATGTCATGTAATAATATAGAGAGTAGCCGCGAACAATACACAGCGAAGCTACACCTCGAAATCAAAAAGATATACATATAGAGTATCCATCTTCTAGAAGTTGATACAACCTGATGGCTGGATATGAGATCTTTAGAGCTCGAGAAAAAACTTAAAAATCTTCAAAACTCTAGGTAGGAGGGTAATATGAGTGTACGACTTCTCTACCTAGAGGTCTTCGACAGCTCATTGGTCATGAACTAGATAATCTTGATGATCAAACTGAAGGCTTCATCGATTTCGAACAAGGACTTGATTGGACATTTAGGATGGTCGAGTATGAGGACAAGAGACAAATTGTAGAGGGGCCGACTTAGGCTTGGTGACAAACTTCCCTTGAACAATAGCATGACAAATGATGAGACTTAGGCAACATGGCATTAATTATAAGTCTACGAAGCAGGAGGCAACGCAAACTCTCCATATGTTTGGAAGGATAACCAAACGGTGGAGGACACAACTCTATATAGCGAGAATAGCTTCCTAAGGTCATACTACATCCCACAGTTTGATGAACAAACAGACAATTGTGCTTTATCCAAGGGCGACTCATTATGCTGTCAATAAAGAAAATATTTTTCCCTTCCTCTTTTTGGGGTATATTTGATTTTTTTGTCTTTTTCAATAATTTTGGGAAAAAGAATAAAGGAATATTACGTTATAATGGATGAACGATTGTTGCAAACATACAAGTTCAAGGCACAAGGACAAGACTGATGTTCTAGTAGAATGATACTTGGGAAAAATCCTCTGGGGACCAAAGGCATTAAGATGCAGAAGAAAACTGTTAGAAGGCTGGCGTATAAGGTATGCAAATGCGGTTAATAAAACACACAATGGTAACGTCCTTCGATGTAAGTTTAACGAACCCAGAGAAGGTAAGCTCGGTGGTTTTTCATATTTAGAGAGTCTGAAAAAACATAAAAGGAGACTCCACTGGGGTACCTTTTTTCGAAGATAGTCTAGTCGATTCGAAAAAGGGGTAAACTAGCACCGACAAGACATCTATTCAAATACAATTTTAATGAGTGTGACAAGGACAAGATCACTCGGCCATTTTTTCATTTTTAAGGAGTCTGAAAAAATCTTAACTATGGACTTCGTCAGGAATGTTCTTCTGGACTAGTTTAACGAGTGTGAAAGAATAAGGTCACTCGACAATCTTTTCAATTTTAGGGAGTCTGAAAAGAGCTTAACTATGGACTCCGTGGGGGTTCCTTCTTCATAAGTTTAGTCCCTCAGGCTTGAAAAAGGGATAAAATTATACCTGAGAGTACTCTTCTATAGAGATGAAGTTCCATAGAGTATACCTTTGTTCGTACAATTGACCGTCCGGACCGAAAAAGGGGTAAACTACCGCCAGACAGACGTGACTTCAAATTTCAATTTAACGAGCGTGAAAGGCCACAAGATCGCTCGACAATATTTTCATATTTAGAGGGTTTGAAAAGGGATTAAAAGAAGAACCGTTATTTTTTGGGAGTCCTGAGGGTGAGGTCAAGAGCGAAGAAGAATCATGCAAATGAGGTTCAAACTCGGATTGAGGAAAAACTACAAGGACTCCCGAGCCTACAATGTTTTAGAGACCGCATGAACACCATAATGTAACCAGGATCTACCTAGGGCATCCATGTTCTGGTAATCTCTACCACCAAGTTGCAACACTTCTAAAGCAGGGATGATGGTTCTGTGTCACAACCAGATGGGACCAATCCTATGGCAAAAGAAAAAGACAATGAGATACAAAAATCAGGGTAGAAACCTAACCTATATGTTCCAATTGATTGTCTAAAAAATGTGCCACGGACCATCAAAAAATACTCAAAACTCAAAAAAACTGTCCCAATACCCGATCAAATCCCTCCTAGATAACTCTTGAATCACTCTAAATGGTTTTCGGTATAAAGAAAATGACAAGGGAGGCCAAAAAAGTGACAAAAAGAGGCCAAAAAGTCTATAAATAGAGATTGGCAGCTCATTATCACCATTGTTGATTTGGAAATTGACTCTGGAGCCAAAATGCCCCCTTTGATTAAAGTGGTGATTTCGGGAGCTATAGTGGACGAAACGAACTTCTGTCTTAACCAAGTAAGTACAAACTCCCTTATCTTGCATTTTATGTCTTTATTTATGCATTGGGTTTCATTTTTTAGGGGGGCATCGAGCTTTAAAAGGTCGTCCCTAGGTCCACGCAGGTTGTCTCAGGACAGGCCATGTGTACATTCGAGCAGAGTAAACTCTGCCTGCGTGTACACGCAACTATCCCCAATACAGCCCACGTGGGCCCCCTTGTTGAATGAAAAAGACTTCAAAAGCAAGGGTTAACCCTCCTGAACCTTTTTGTTTTGTAGGATGTATGTCCATTGGAGAGAAAGAGAGCATGAAGAGGTAAATGAGTTGGTCGGGGAAGACCCCAATGTCGTGGCTACTTTGATGCAGTGTGGTTTGTTCAAATTTTTTCTATGTCCTTTCATGCGAGCACAACCTAGGCTACTGAATGCCTTGGTCGACTATTGGCATCCAGATGCAGATGCATTCATGTTAGAGGGACAGTCACTAGTGCCCATGGTCGAGGACATTTACTTTTTGACTGGCCTCTCTATGAGAGGGGAACCAGTCCATTTCTGGACTTTTCCTGCGGGGACGCATAACATAGCGGAACTGATAGGTCTATACTGTGCAGCTGATACGAACCACACAAGCACGCAGGTGCCTATAAGCAAGATCATTAACCTATCGCTATAGGTGATAGTATTTCTTATTGGGCGAATCACTGGTTATGAGGCTCTACATTAGGCATCTCGCGCACAGATGAATTGTGCAGTCCAGTGCTTAAATGCACAAGTTTTTGATTGGAGTACCACTTTGCTTGAGTGCATGAAGAGGCAATTGACAGATTGTTGTTTGCGGACACATAGGAAATTCAGGTTCGGGACCATTCTGTGTTCGTTCTTTTTTGAGATAGTTCTGAGTTTTAGTCCTCGAGGAGTGGTACGAGGACACCAGGCCTCTCTTCCTGCTATGTGTAGATGGTTACTACTACTGTCGCGACAGGGTGGTGGAAAGACCAATGAGTCCTTCGATGATGACTTTTTTGCATGGCTGTCATGACAGATCCTGGTTATAGAGGACTACCCCTATGCCGAGATTGATTTTTCGAGAGACCCGGAGATACCAGTACCTCCTGGTGAGGCGCGAGGGGAGATGGGTAAGTCTCCACCTTTGTAGTTTTTTTTGTCGTATATGTATTTTTATGTTGTTTTGTTATATATATCATTTTTTGTTATGCCAGAGTATTTGACGGATATGTGTTCATTGTGTGCAAATGTGGGACTAGTGCGACCCGTTGATTATGCGAGGAACAGGCGTCGTCCTCGGCCAGGGGCCGCACCTGCTACTGCAGGTGGACCAACAGTAGCAAGAGATCTCCCAACCGGGGAGGATGAGAGAGTATTGAGATGGGTTGAGCATAACTTTATTGTGCTCACTCGCACGGTCCTGATGGCAGAGATTGAGGACTTGCCACCATCTATGCAACCTCATGTAGTGGGGCACCACGGAGTGGGTCCGGTTGTTTCGGCGCTTAGCCAATGTTGTGGACCAGTATAACAGGGCCCATAGGCCCTGACTTTAGCTAAACATTTTGACATGCCACGAGCACTACTTGTATATATTTTTTGAGGGCATAAACCCTGTGACTTGTTGTCGGTCCTATTTTTGATGCACTTGCGTCCATCCATGTACTATGGTTACTTTATGATATTATATATGTTTTTTTGGTCTATGTGTTTTATGGATCATGTGTGAAACAATGTATTTACATGCTTATGTCAATGTTCTTTCATATGTGTGCAAGATGCCAATCTAAAATTTGATTAGCTAGAGTATTTGTAACTTGATTTAACCTCCTAAAAACATGAAAATATGTAATATAATCAAAGTTTCGTTCTAAGAGACGTACCCTAAGGAATCGTCAGTGTAAAGTTGGATCATGAACCTAGTACACTCTGTTTAACTGAGACACAACTAGTTGAGCATCGATATAGACCTGGAGATGAGAGATACCCAATGACAAAGCGTCACGAAGCAACTCAATAACTAGGCTATACTCGACAACATTATTTGTGGTGTCACCTAAGCATATCCCTCTAGAAGGTAATAACTGGCCTTGAGGTGTAAAGATTACCCAAGCTACGGAGGCAAGCCTCTGAGTGTGTCGACTAGCCCCATCTGCATACCCAACAAACAATTCAGAATCACTTGACATCTGCCACAGTGACGAAAGATAGTATCAATGACACTTCCATAATACTAAAATAAACTAAAAAGTAATAGTACAAAAACTATACATATGTTACAAAAAGTTACCCGCAGTGACCTGTCTATGAGTAATACTTCTTGAGGTAGAGACCATTTCTAGGCTCCTCAAAAGCATTCCCTTCAAAATAAACCAGACAATAAGCGCCCTTTTTTAAAACCTCTTTTATGATGAAAGGTCCGAACCACATGGGTTTGAATTTTCCTACCCCTAGGAGGTCCTTATCTTGGTCATAGACTAGGACAAGGTCACCTTCAGAAAAAATCCAAGGAGGATTAGTAATTTGGAGTTTGTGGAGATCAAGGATTGGTGGGTTTTATTATTTTTTAAATAATTTGGAGATGGTGTAGAAAGGAGGATTGATGGGTTTTTATTTTTTTAAAAGGTAATTAGATAATAGTGTTTTAGAAATAAAAAAAGTTTATTCTAATTTAATAATTTATACATGTTTTGTTTGGATAGATGAAGTTTCATTGAAGGTAGGTAGGAACAAGTTGCTTCTTAACATTTGAGTGTAACATTTAAGTGAGGGGCTAGTAAGTAAACATTGTTTTGCTACCCAATACACATAGATTTCCTTGTTTGCATTTATAATCATGAGAACAGTTTCACTTGAAGGTGGGAATAAGATTACATGAAATTTAGGGCATTGTTTGAGTGAACAATTGTAGCATGAGCAAGCATATAACTTTCTTGTTTTGTTTCCCAATGAACAAGTTTCTTGTGATCTCTTAGCTTCATTTCATTAAGTCGAGAATGTTCTTTTCCATAGATTAGATAGTTTCCTGTTGACACCTCTAAGCCCATGCCCCTAGATTGATGATTTAATGATAAACAATTAAGTTAGTTATTTTTCTCGACATGGATCTCGATGTGTTTGGTCCACTAATGATTAACCAGGTTCTTCGAGATCTAGATGGCACTTTGGCTCTCACAGTAGATGACTGATGACTTCTAAATCAATGAGTTGTACTCTTCCTCCATTGTCGATTCCGAGTCAACAATACATGATGCTTCATGAAAAGATAGTGGATCTAAAGCTGTAACAATGTAGGAATGTGGAATATCCTGATATTGTGATCGAATCAAGAATGTTTTCAAAATAATTGTCAAGAATTTTTTCATAAACCTCTATAGATTCTCTATCATCTATTCAAATTGTACAAAATCATAATTCCTTATAGAAAATTCAAACACATTTCCAAAGGTCATTATTGTAATAGATGCAAATATCTAATCGCATGTATTGTGCCCGGATCATATGGAATCGATCTCTTTACATCCTTGATTCCAGTAATATAAAACTTGTAGTTTGAAGAACATGTAGATTTAAAGGGCGGGCATATTTTGAAGACATTTTGACATTCCAATAATCATTAAAAATAAGAAAATATACTTTCAATAAAGCTAATAATATATTTAAACAAAATATGTGCACACCTGCACACATCCCTTGACCATTTATGTTTTTTTGGCTTAAATTCAATTTACACCATTGAAAAAAAAAATTGGATTATACAAATTGATGAATATAGTGGCTTGTTTAGCACCTTCAAAGTGATCATTTTACACATGCCCCTACACAATCATGTTGTTCTTTTCCATGTCCAATCTCAACGAAATTTTTAAAATGTCTAATATTTGATTTTTTTAAGGTGACAAAACCAAAAGAATCATTGTGATAATTTAAACTAGCATGCATAACCATCTGACCATTTTCATTGTTAATTTATTTCAATCCCTCTTATTTTAGTGAAACATAAATTACATCAAAACATTGTTGAAAAAAATGTGTATCGTGTGCACAATCATTGATTCAGATTATTTTAGGAATGATATGAAGGAAGAGATATAACAGATATATAACAAAGAATTACACAGAGATATGGAAAGGGACACAGTAACACAATAAATCTTAGATTCTATTAAAGATTGTCTGAAATATAAAGGACTGTAAATGCAAAACCACACAAGCTAGCTAGAATGTTGGTAGCTTATCTCCGAGAAGAGATGTGTCGACTATGCTCATTCACAAGAAGTTGGTTACAATGAGGATCCAAAGGCCTTTTTAACATAAAGCATGAATTAAAAAACCATAAACATCCAAAAACCTAACCCTAAGAGATGAAGCGCCAAAATTCATGTGGGCCCTGATGGGGTAAGTTGGTACATCAACTTCCCAGAATCATAAATTTTGCATACGATCTCCATTTTAGGTGCACTATAGCTCATTGGAAAGAACTATCCGAGGACTACAAACATCATCGTTACACAGTGGTGGCTAATTCCTACAGTGTGACTGTGGCGTGCCCAAAAAATGTTGTTTAGGGACTCTAAACGACCTCGAAAGTTTAAGACCCGAAAAACTAGGAAAAAACTATCAAAATGGAAATTGGTCTTTGAGCTAGTGAAATAGGTGGGTGGTCACTGATATCCACTTGGATCAATCATCCCTCATATATGAATGGTAATCTTTAATAAAACAATGATTATCATATTCACTTTTTGTATCATTTACATTGATTTATGCATGTCTATATGTAGCATAGACATGTATAGAAACTTGTTCTAAATGATAATATTCATTCTATATCTCCTTCTATGGAATGAATGTGAAATTCTTTGTAAAATCAACCATTAAAAATTTCCCCTAGTGAGAAAACTTCATGATATTGTTTCAAATGTAGGTCTTCCCAACTAGCTCTATGTTGGTTGTTTATCTCCTCTAACTCCTCCTTGGATAACCCAAGTTCAAATCTACTATGGTTTCCAACAAAATCCATTTACAACTATCGACCCCTATGGTAAACGAGAAGGCAACATAGTACACGGAGTGCACTGCGCAATCTCACCTGAGATAGTTCTATTGGTGGTTGCAACGCTCAAGTGATTGCAGTCTGGGAATGAGTGGGGATCAGGGATTAAACTCTGTGATCTTCATTTTTTACTTTTACATTCAAATTATATTGAATACTTTGTCATTCTTATTCATGCATGTGAAGCAGTATATCTAACTAGTCATTCACGCATTTGTATACCATCTAATCATTGACAATAAAGGAAATACACAATAATCAATCACATAACACATGATGATCTATCGTGGTTCACCCCCCATGGGCTACGTCCACAAAGATTCATCTTCTCTTCTCTTTTATTATGGTGTTTCCAAACTACAACGTCGTGCACATTACAAATCTCCAACAACGGGTCGAGATCTACAATGAGGCAGACTAGATCAAACCAGGCTCCTCATCCTATCATCTAACCCTCAAGATCTACCCTACTTCCTCTCCTCAGCTCAACAACTTACAAAATAGATCAGACTTACAATCAGTCTGTATTTTCATGACATAGTAACATTGACCAACCAAAAAGGAACAACAACTACTACTACATAAATCTTCGAAAAACAACAACAAACCCGACCTAGACCTCTTAGGTACCTATTTATACATACATGTTTTTGGCTTACCATCCATTACATATTCTTACCAAAACCCTAACCATATCATGGCTAGGTCTTCTTTCATGCATGCCTCACATGCTTTCCTCTTCTGCATGCACTTCTGTCTTGCACGTGCTTCTTTTTAGGCCTTCGCGTCTGCCTTACACATGTTTCTTTTCCTGCATGTGCGTCTGGCATACACGTGTTTCTTTTCTTGCGAGTTGTATTTATCCCATTTCATGATTTTCATCCAAACTGGGCCTGCGCCCAACAGGTCCCCAACACTGACATTGTGACTTGTTCCAAGTCCCTTCCTAACTCCAACACCTGTCATTGCTTGTGCCAGTGCTTCGTACATATTTGTTATCTGTTGGCACTGCTCCTAAGCCTGGCTTCTCCTTGTTGACATGGCTTCGACCACCTGCATGGTGACTAGTGGTCATAATATCTCACCCCCCTCCAAGCGTATATGTTCGAGGTGCACGTTCACTGCTTCAATTTCCACGACCAATTGTTATGCCTTTTCTAGTAGGGGCTCCAACTCAGCCTGTCGTGCGATCTTCTGTGCCTGCACCGCTTTTTCTTCTGCTTGAAGGTTCTTCATTTTTGTGGTGGTCTTGATCTTCTCTGGCAGTGACATTGTCCTATGTCACTTCTTGACATCTGCCATTGCTACATGCAAATTTTCTTCCTTTCCTTGCAACTCTTGTAGGCTCCCATCCTCTAATAGTTGTGTCCATAGTTGGTCTCTCTTTCCCAACATCTCTACCACTCTATGTATGTTCTGGGAAATGTTTTATGTATCTATTATCACGTCTTTCTCTCTTTGCGGTCGGACTACTGGAGGCATAATAGGTACTGCACACTCCTCTAGTTCCTTGATCTACTCTTTATATTGCGCTAGGGCCCATTTCCTCATCTTCTCTTCAGAAGATGCTTCTTCTGATTCTGCACTGTCAGAGATGGCTTCAAATACTCCACTTATTTGTTTCTCCTTTAGTGAGGTGTTGTATTCCTGGCTAAGTGCCTCCTTCAGTGAGGTTTTGTCTTCCTACACCAATTGTAAGTTTGTCGCATCCGACCTTTCTTTGGAATGAATCTCCTACACAACACTCACTTGTAATTTATACAACACTTTAGTTGGAATATTGGGCAGTGCCAATTCCAACCTCTCAATGTCTTTCAAGGGCCTCTATGATGTCTCCTCATCGACGAACATCATATCTAGTGTTATGATGAAATTAACACTTCCCTGTGTCATGATGTGCACTGTCTCTCCAGCAAGTGCTTCTTCTCTAGTGGGCACTGGTTTCACATTTTGTTTATGCTCCACCATGATCCTCAACTTCTCCAACACAGGTTTTACCTCCTGTACTTGCTCCAGAATTGAAGCTCGATGATTCTCTGCATTTTCCCATACCTCTGATAGTCTATCTTCCACTGTCATTGCTATCAACTCCACATCATCTGTTGTCAAAGATGTTTCCATGGGCTTACTATGGGCCTTGGCCTTCTTTTTACAACCACTTGGTTTCTCCCATGTCCTCTTCCTTTGGGCCTCTGGTGGTTTATTTGCTTCTGGAATCTGTGTACCCCTATCAGTATCCCTCCCTTCTCCTTCTTCCATTGAGACTTCTTATATCTCTGTCTACACTTCTTTTGTGCTCACTTGTTCTGTCGATCCTATTGGTGCTTTCTCTTTGCTCAGTGGACATTGTGTAGGACCACGCTATGACTTATTTTGTGTCCTGCTTTTTTTTTGAATTGGAATAATTTCCCCCATTGTACCTATTGTCGTCTTCTTTTTCTAGCTAGAACCATTCCTGCCTATCTACTACGTGGGAACTGTACTACCCTGTGTCTAGATTTGTACTGCTAGCATTTCTCTTGGAATCTCTGGCACTTTTCACTCCTCATGCCACTCTTGTACATCCATGTGGATGTCCTACATTGTCACGTAGTACTTCAGCTTCAACCACTCCTTGGCTGGATCCTTCTTTGCCTACAACCACATGTTGTGGCGTGATGCCTAAAAATTCGCTATCTACCCAAAATCTTGGACAACTTCTAGGGAGATCCTCCATGTATCTGCCAAGTTGTTCTAGATTGTTGTTAATTACTGAGAGAACATGTCATTGTTGAGTTTCTTTTCCTTAGTATTTTTTGTGCTTCACAGTGACATGTAACACACTACGCCACATTTTCATGTCCTTGGCCGGAACATAGTGTATGTAGGTTCCTACCACCCCATAAGTGCAATGAGGATAAGTAACCACGAGTAGTAGAAATTAGATCCCCATTCTTACGCATCCTTGGAGTCTTCAAGGAATGAGTTTAGTAGGTAAGGGGCCTAGCTCATCGATCTCCCCTTTGCGCACTACACCGCAACTTCACTACTCATGCGTGCACTTCTTTTTGACACTTGCACATTAATTTGAAACCAAGCAATCTTGTTGCAAATCGTTCCACAGGATCATTAATGTCGTTGATCTTGATATCTCCGTTACCCCTTTTTGTGCCATACTTTGATTTTATCTCATCTGAGATGGCTTTCACCTTAGTTTTTTCTTCTAGGTATTGTTTCAGCTTCTCCCCATCTTTGGGTATCCTATAATCACTGTGATGAGGTCAACATTGATTGGCACTAGCCTATCCATCCACAAGATGCCTTTGTGCACCCTTGCTAAAAGTTGTTTGGCACATTCATTTATGTGTTTCCCCCGCCTGAAGTGCAGTATGTCTAATAAGTTCATGATGCCAGTGTTGTACAATCTTAGGATCCACTACATAGGCTCCAACAGTTGTGTGCCTAATGGGCCTTCTCCTCTACTCTCTATGTAGCTCTGTGCTGTCAAATATGGGAAATTTATGGCGTCAGAGACATCATGGTCATAATATTTAAGGCGATCAACTCCTCCTACCATGTTATCTTTGGTCTTCACTCCCTTGGGAATTTTTGGCATCACTATAGCAAATTCTGCATGTATGCAATGTACGCCCTATGCACTACTCTCTGCTCACGCCCTCTTCTTTCCTTGCAGGGACGATACCCCACCCTATGGCACAGCCTCTTGCTCTGTTTCATGATTTGGTTTTGGCTCTAGGCCTGACTATGTCAAACTCATGGTTGGTTCCTCTTGTTGCAGCCATTTCTCCTTGGATGCCTCAGATTTCTTCCGTTCGACGTCCTTTTCTGGATGCTTGGGATCCTATGCATGTTCTTTCTCCTCGTCCACATGCAATGTGGTTTTCTCGTACTCCAGTGTGTGGATTTCATCCACAACCACTACTGTGGGCATCTCATTTGTTTTGGTTTGTGGCACCTGAGTGTTACTCCATGTGTTTCATCCAGTTATGCTTGGCCCTCCAACCTTCATTTGTGACATGGCGAGGAAATATGAATTGCAGGCTTTCAAATCAACAGATGGTACCGTAAATTTTCACTCTATCGCTCTTCCACTCGGCTCTGTGTTCTTCTCCTTATCAAATAACACAATGGGTCAGCTCCCCCCCTTTTTCCAACTTTGTAGTGGGACAGAGAAGTCCTAGTTGTGCCGCACTGACAGTTGCCACTTTTTTTCTTTTTGCAGTTCTTCCTTCATGTTGTACCTTTCTACCCGTTAAATGCTCTTCTGTGCGCAGTGTTTTTGAACCCTGGTTTTCTTCCAATGCACTATTTTGTTCAACCAGTTATATTCTATCAAGAGCCTCCATGTGCACCCATCTGTTTTTATTTGTATCCCCTTTTTACTTTTTATGGTTTTTCTTCTTTTTCTTCTTTTTATTTGTTTTTCTCATTTTCTCTCCTTCACTTCTACTATAATACATTATATACATATCTTCTTACTACACGGTAACTTTCTAGGTTCTAGGAGGTCGACTGTCCCTATTTAGTTTCAGTCAAATCCCATTGATCATTCCTCTAAGTTTTGTACCTCCTAAATCTTTCAACTGTATAACTCCCCCCTCTATGAAAGTCTTCATTTCATATGGTCCCAACCAATGCATTCTGAATTTTCCTGGATGCTGAAGAAATTTACTGTCATACACCAAGACTAGGTCTCCTTCCTTGAAACTCTTCCTTTTAATATGTATGTCATGCCATGCCAAGATTTGTCCCTTTATTTCTATACTTCTTGGTGAAATCCCGCTAGAATCCTATCTTCTTCCATCTCCATCAGCTAACTTTACCTTTCTTGTACTATGTCTTGTTCTGTCATGTTGGTGATTGTTGCTACACGCAGACCAGGTACCAAAAATTCTAATGGCACCACTACTTCTTGTCCATACACCAACTTGAATGGTGTCTATCCTGTCAACTTTTTGCATGTAGTCCGATATTCCCATAATACTATTGGTATCTTCAAATCCCAATCATCCCTGTTGACATTACATATTTTTTTCAATGGATTCTCTAGGATCTTATTAAATGCTTCCACTATCCCATTTGCTTGAGGGTGATAAGGTGTACTCTTTTGATGATAGACCTCAAACTCCTCAGTCCTAGCCTTGATGGTACTATTGATGAAGTGAGTTCCTTGTTCACTCATCAAAATCCTTGGGAATCCAAATCTAGTGATCACTTTCTCAAACAGGAAGTGTGATGTTGTCTTTGCACTACAATCTTGTACTAGTGTTTCTTCTTCCCATCTCGTTAAGTACTCTGTCATAGTAATGATATACCTTGCTCCTGACCTCTTTGATGGTGTGTTTATTGGTCTAACAAAGTCTATTTCCCATTTTTTGAATACTTGCAAGGTTACATGTTGTCTTAGGGGCATATCATCCCATCTATTAGGTTTTCCAACCCTCTGACATACATCACATCTCTGGAAGTATTCCTTTGCATCTCTGTAAATGATCGGCCACCATAGTCCTGCGTGCAATACCTTCTATGCGGTAGATTTTCCTACATAATGTCCTCCATCTATTCCCTCGTGAGCCTCTGCTAAAATCCTAGGCCTTTCATGTTCTAGTACACATCTTCTCAAGATGTTGTCTACAGAAATATTGTATAAATTCCATGCAATCAATTGATAGTATGCAACTCTGACTACCAGATTTTTCTTCTGCACAGTGTTGAATTCTTGTGGCGCAGTTCTTATACTTAATTACTCAATGATGTCAAAAAAATATTCATTAGCTACTTGGACTAAAAATAACTGCGCATCAGGAAATTTTTCATCTAAATTTGTAGGCTCCTATCCATTGGTGATCCTTGATAGGTGATCCGATTTGTTATCACTCCAAGAGTCACTCAAGGTTGTAGGTTGAGTAATCTTGGTAACTTAATCAAATGTTCAATGAAATGTATAAAATGGATCAGAAAATGAATAACTCCTTCAATAACT
Organism: Picea glauca; assembly: GCA_000966675.3. Lineage (NCBI taxonomy): Eukaryota > Viridiplantae > Streptophyta > Pinopsida > Pinales > Pinaceae > Picea > Picea glauca. The sequence goes on along the minus strand of JZKD02S1671316.1, from coordinate 676,049 downwards.
CTATCATTCAAGATACATTGAACATATCCAAAAAAAATAAGGCTCTCAAAAGGTATTGATCAGATGGTTTTTGAAATCAGATGGATGGAGAACACTCACTATACCAACAAGATCATGTATATTAAAAACATAGATGAAAGGTTGATTATAACAAGGAAGAATACTTATAATTCTAGTTTACCAATGGAAAGACAAGATGACAATTATCAATCATTGAGTAAACAAAGAAATGAACATGAAATTCAATCATAAGTATAGGAATATATGAATGAACAAAGGTCTAAACAATAACAGTGAAAGAATCTTATGATTCTAGTATATATATCAAAAGTCTTTACAATAAAAGAGTCTATAAAGATCTGCAAATTCCAACCCCCCAAGATCCTCCCTTTGGTCCTCTTTATATAGATATTAAATGCTCATTTAGATACAAAACATATGGATCTCATAACCTCTTCACTATCTTTATTTGGTTAAAGATATCCAACTCAAATCCAAATTTGTGAGGTGGCTAGAAAAAACAAAGTATAAAATTTCTGGAAATATGCTTCTCAAAGATTGACCTATATCTCCTGAATAAAAACATATTTTAGAAAACTGAGAGAGGTTTTTGAACAGGAGCTCGTTATTGTGAAAAATTTCTCTCATTTTCCAAAAATAAATTTCCATATCATTCGAATATATCTCCAAAGAAAGTGGCTAAAACAGGAAAACACAGATTTCCAAAATCTAGTCATATTCCTACATTCTAGGATTTGATCCCTAGAATGTTTCCATTGGTGAAATTAAGTGCTACCTGCACCCATGGATAAGATTTTATGAGATATTGGAGGAATATTCATCATATTCCCCTAAAAATCCTCTTTTCAAGTCGAATTTTTACCTTTTGACCAAAATTTGTGAAAATTGCCATCTACAACAAGTTGGTAGCGCATTACACTGCAAAAACAGGCTTTGCGCTACCAACTCTTTTGAATTTGCAATTTCATGATTTCGGGTAAATAAAATAATTTGGAATGGTTTTGAAGGTTGTAAAATGATTATACAATGTATTATAATCCATAATGTAGCTGCTTCAACTATATAAACCATCCTCCAAGCCATTTTGACAAAGTAAACATAATCCCTAATGAAACTAGGATTTTTGCAAAATGAGCATTGTCTTGTTTTAAAATAATGAATTCCTTGATAATTTGTTCTAATATGCATTATTATTGATGTATCATATGTATGTCATCATGTATGATGTTGTTGTGTCCCTAAAACACTCTCAAAACATAAATTCATTAGCAAAATTGATGAAAATTTCGATAAATGTTAGATCACCAAAACTTATCCTTGTTACAATATTCTGAAATTGACATGGCGTATTTGCATGTCCTTGAATATCAATCCTTATGATAAGGCATTCCCTTCCTTGTCACTTCAATAGACACTTTTGAACAAAACTATCAAAAAAAGATGAAACATAGATGCTCTATTTTCTCCTTATGTGAAATTTAGGTTTGTGGCGAAGTGAACCTTGAAGACTACTAGTCACCCTTCCAATAAAATTGACATGACCAAAATTGGGTGAAAATATTGACTTGAGAGACTTACTTTCTAGGAGCTAACATATGGCTCCAACTAGGATGGAAACTTCCCTGTGAGGTTTCCAAGAACCTAGTAGTTCAAATTTCCTTGTCCATTGGGCTATGGAGTCATTGGGCCTGTGCAACCAATCCCCTACAAACCTTCAAGATTTTATATTCACTTCTGTCATACCCTGATATACTGAAAATGACTCTGGTTATTCATTGAAAACTGAAAACCAATGCTCAACTATTGAACTTATTCATGTACACTCCTACTCTAATCAACTGTACTGCTTGTTGATCAAGCGAAATCATGCTTCCAATGAAGCCATAAAAGTAAAATCATGACTGAAAGGATTATTTTTATGACATTGACTAGAATATAATAATAAAAGCATAATAATGACCATAAAAACTCTTTCATAGGATCATACTCACTAACAAATGCAAGTGATATGATAAAATTTGAAAACTTAAGAGAGTCTGAAAGATAAGAATCAAGTAAAGATGCTATAGGATCTTCAAAACCATGGTCACCATCATACAGATTCAAAATCATAGAATGCTCATGTATGTTTTCCCCTTTGTTATACCCCTGCGACTTGGATCCATCACTATGATGTGTTGTCCCATTACAGCTTACAATTTATGAGAGAAAAGAAGAGATATGTTCTTGATCTTCTACATCACTATCTCCATAATGGTCAAATGAAGGATGAGTATTTAAAAATATATCATGGGAGAATTGTTGATTACTCTCCCCAACAATGATATCTTTAAAAGATGTATCAAAACTAAGGAGACCCATTGGAATTTTGAACAACAGACCATAACTATCATCAACCATAGTATAGTTACATTGTTGATCTTCTTCTTGCTGAAAAGTAGAACTAGATGATATTCCATTATTCAACAATCCTTCATAAACTTTAAACTCTTCCTCATCATCACGATATTTTTCAAATATGGGAACATTAGGACAAAATCCTAATGGCAGAGATGAATATTTCTACATATAATCATCAACAATATGATTTTGAAACATATTTGAAACAACAACTCCTTCTTCCTCATCATAATCATCCTTCTCATGTAGATTTGAATCAACGGGTTCATAAGAAGCAAGATCTAAAACATCCTCAGCTATGCAATCATCAATATTACTATCAATTATATCTCGAAGATCTTCTTCTTGGGAATTAACAATAGAAAGAATTTCATCCTCATCTGTATCTTCATTAATATGTTCACTTTCATCCTCACTAATATAAGAAACAACATGTTGAATATCTGACTGAAACTCCTCACAACAATTTTCAAATAATGACTCATCTGAAAAGTACTTTTTACAATACTCATTGAATACTCTGTGGAAATCCTTCAAGGATGAAATGCTCGAAGGAAGTAAAGAGAAATACCACTTACATGCATCACCCTCCAATGAATAGAAAAACATCTTCATGAGCACATCTTCATCATGTATATTTAACTGAGCCATGCATTGATGAAATCAGATGAGGTGATCTAAAGGATTATCCTCTTTCCTTTCTCTGAACCAAGGAAGGTAATCTCCCCAAATGTCCATAAGAGGTATTGGATGTGGGAAACCAAGGACTGCATAAAATTTAAGAGGTGAAAACCTCCTAGCCAAAAGAGAAGCAAATGCCTTTGACATTTAAATATTGTGGAGTCACCACTGAATTTGTCCTTCATGGAGTCTCCAGATAGAAGATTACAACCAATATGATGCCCAACCTTTTTCTATCATCAAAAGTCGGGACTATGTCCTCTCCATTATAAGCTTGCTTCACACTCCTCTCCAAGAAAACGATGTCAATTTGTTATCACTCCAAGAGTCACTCAAGGTTGTAGGTTGAGTAAGCTAGGTAACTTAATCAAATGTTCAATGAAATGTATAAAATGGATCAGAAAATGAATAACTCCTTCAATAAATCCCTCATTCAAGATACATTGAACATATCCAAACAAGATAAGGCTCTCAAAAGGTACTGATCATATGGTTTTTAAACTCATATGGATTGAGAACACTCACTATACTAGCAAGATCATGTATATTAAAAACATAGACGAAAGGTTGATTATAATAAGGAAAAATACTTATAATTCTAGTTTACCAATGGAAAGACAAGATGAGAATTATTAGTCATTGAGTAAACAAATAAATGAACATGAAATTCAATCATAAGTACAAGAAGAGATGAATGAACAGAGGTCTGAACAATAATAGTGAAAGAAGATTATCATTCCAGTATTTATATCAAAAGTCTTTACAATAAAAGAGTCTATAAAGATTTCCAAATTACAACCCCCCAAGATCCTCCCTTTGGTCCTATTTATATAGATATTACATTCCCATCTACATCCAAAATAGATGGATCTCATAACCTCTTCACCTATCTTTAGTTGGTTGAAGATATCCAACTCAAATCCGAATTTGTGAGGTGTCTAGAAAAAACAGAGTATAAAAGTTCTAGAAATATGCTTCTCAAATATTGAACTATATCTCTTGAATACAAACAGATTTTGGAAAAATGAGAGAGATTTTGAAGATGAGCTCGTGCTTGTGAAAAACCTCTCTCACTTTCCAAAAATAAATGTTCATATCATCAAAATATATCTCCAAAGAAAGTGACTAAAATAGGAAAACACAGATTTCCAAAATCTAGTCATATTCCTACATTCTAGGATTTGATCCCTAGAATGTTTCCATTGGTGAAATTAAGTACCACCTGCACCCATGGATGAGATTTAATGAGATATTGGAGGAATATTCATCATATTCCCCTAAAAATCCTCTTTCCAAGTCAAATTTTGACCTTTTGACAAAAATTTGTGAAAACTACCATCTACTGCAAGTTGGTAGCACATTACACTGCAAAAACAAGCTCTGTGCTACCAACTCTTTTGAATTTTCAATTTGATGCTTTTGGGTAAACACAATGATTTGGAATGGTTCTGAAGGTTGGGAAATGATTATACAATGTATTATAATCCATAATGTAGTTGCTTCAACTTAATAAACCATCCTCCGAGCCATTTTGATGAAGTAAACATAATCCCTAATGAAACTAGGATTTTTGCCAAATGAGCATTATCTTGTTTTCAACTAATTAATTCCTTGATACTTTGTTCTGATATGCATTCTGATTGATTTATCATATGCATGTCATCATGGTTGATGTTTTTGTGTCCCTAAAACACTCTCAAAACATAAATTCATTCATTAGCAAAATTTATGAAAATTTGGATGAATGTTAGATCACAAAAACTTATCCTTGTTACAATCTTATGAAATTGACATGGTTTATTTTCATTTCCTTGAAAATCAAGCCTTCTGATAAGGCATTCCCTTCCTTTTCACTTCAATAGGCACTTTTGAACAAAACTGTCAAAAAAATATGAACAATAGATACCCTATTTTCTCCTTATGTCAAATTTAGGTTTGTGGCTATGTGAACATTGAAGACTACTAGTCATCCTTCCAATACAACTGACATGACCAAACTTGGGTGAAAATACTGACTTGAGAGACTTACTTTCTAGGAGCTAACATATGGCTCCAACTGGGATGGAAACTTCCCTGTGAGGTTTCCAAGAACCTAGTAGTTCCAGTCGCCTTGTCCATTTGGCTATGGAGCCATTGGGTTTGTGCAACCAATCCCCTGCAAACCTTCAAGATTTGATATTCACTTCTTTCATACCCTGATATGATGAAAAACACTCTGCTTATTCATTGAAAACTGAAAACCAATGCTCAACTATTGAGCTTATTCATGTACACTCCTACTTTGATCAACTATACTGCTTATTGATCAAGTGAAATCATGCTTCAAATGAAGCCATACAATTAAAATCATGACTAAAAAGATTATTTTTATGACACTATTTAGAAGATAATAATAAAATAATAATAATGACCATAAGAACTCTTTCGGAAGATCATACTCATTAACAAATGCAAGTGATATGATAAAATCTGAAAACTTAAGAGAGTCTGAGAGATAAGACTCAAGTAAGGCTGCCATAGGATCTTCAAAACCATGGTCAACATCATATAGATTCAAAATCATAGACCGTTCATGTATGTTTTCCCCTTTTCTATATCCCTGTGACTCGGATCCATCACTATGATGTGTTGGCCCATTACAACTTACAATTTCTTAGAGAAATGAAGAGATATGTTCTTGATATTCTACATCACTGTCTCCATAATGGTCAAAAGAAGGATGAGTCTTTAAAAATATATCATGAGAGAACTGTTGATTACCCTTCCCAGCAATGATATCTTTAAAAGATGTATCAAAACTAAGGAGACTTTCATTGGAATTTTGAACAACAGACTCATAACTATCATCAACCATAGTATAATTACATTGTTGATCTTCTTCTTGCTGAAAAGTAGAACTAGACGATATGCCATTAGTCAAGAAGCCTTCATAAAATTTAAAATCTTCCTCATCATCATGATATTTGTCAAATATGGGAACAACAGGACAAAATCCTAATGGCAGAGATGGATATTTCTACTTATAATCATCAACTATATGATTTTGAAACATATTTGAAACAACAACTCCTTCTTCCTCATCATAATCATCCTTCTCATCTAGATTTGAATCAACGGGTTCATAAGAAGAAAGATCTAAAACATCCTCAGCTATGCAATCATCGATATTACTATCAATTATATCTCGAAGATCTTCTTATTGGGAATTAACAATAGAAAGAATTGCATCCTCATTTGTATCTTCATTAATATATTCACTTTCATCCTCACTAATACAAGAAACAACATGTTGAATATCTGAGTGAAACTCCTCACAGCAATTTTCAAATAATGACTCATCTGAAAAGTACTTTTTACAATACTCATTGAATACTCTATGGAAATCCTTCAAGGATGAAATGATGGAAGGAGGTAAAGAGAAATACCACTTACGTGCATCACCCTCCAATGAATAGAAAAACATTTTCATGAGCACGTCTTCATCATGTATATTTAACGAAGCCATGCATTGATGAAATCTGATGAGGTGATCTGAAGGATTATTCTCTTTCCTTTCTCTGAACCAAGGAAGGTAATCTCCCCAAATGTCCATAAGAGGTATTGGATGTGGGAAACCAAGGACTGCATACAATTTTAGAGGTGAAAACCTCCTAGCCAAAAGAGAAGCAAATGCGTTTGACATTTAAAGATTGTGGAGTCACCACTGAATTTGTCCTTCATGGGGTCGCCAGATAGAAGATTACAACCAATATGATGCCCAGCCTTGTTCTATCATCAAAAGTTGGGACTATGTGGTATCCTAGATAATCTTTCTTCACACTCCTCTCCTAAAAAAAGATGCCAATTTGTTATCACTCCAAGAGTCACTCAAGGTTGTAGGTTGAGTAGGCTAGGTAACTTAATCAAATGTTCAATGAAATGTATAAAATCGATCAGAAAATGAATAACTCCTTCAATAAATCCCTCATTCAAGATACATTGAACATATCTAGACAATATAAGGCTCTCAAAAGGTATTGATCATATGGTTTTAAAACTCATATGAATTGAGAACACTCACTATACAAGCAAGATCGTGTATATTAAAAACATAGATGAAAGGTTGATTATAACAAGGAAAAATACTTATAATTCTAGTTTACTAATGGAAAGACAAGATGAGAATTATTAGTCATTGAGTAAACAAGGAAATGAACATGAAATTCAATCATAAGTACAAGAAGAGATGAATGAACAGAGGTCTGAACAATAATAGTGAAAGAAGATTATCATTCCAGTATATATATCAAAAGTCTTTACAATAAAAGAGTCTATAAAGATCTCCAAATTACAACCCCCGAGATCGTCCCTTTGGTCATATTTATATAGATATTACATGCTCATATAGATCCAAAATAGATGGATCTCATAACCTCTTCACCTATCTTTAGTTGGTTGAATATATCCAACTCAAATCCAAATTTGTGAGGTGGCTAGAAAAAACAGAGTATAAAATTTATGGAAATATGCTTTTCAAATATTGACCTATATCTCCCGAATACAAAAAGATTTTGGAAAAATGAGAGAGGATTTTGAAGAGGATATCGTGCTTGTGAAAAACCTCTCTCACTTTCCAAAAATAAAATTTCATATCGTCAAAATATATCTCCAAAGAAAGTGACTAAAATAGGAAAACACAGATTTCCAAAATCTAGTCATATTCCTACATTCTATGATTTGATCCCTAGAATGTTTCCATTGGTGAAATTAAGTGCCACCTGCACCCATGGATGCGATTTAATGAGATATTGAAGGAATAGTAATCATATGCCCCTAAAAATCTTCTTTCCAAGTCGAATTTTGACCTTTTTACAAAAATTTGTGAAAACTACCATCTACAGAAAGTTGGTAGCACATTACACTGCAAAAACAGGCTTTGCGCTACCAACTCTTTTGCATTTTCAATTTGATGCTTTTGGGTAAATACAATGCTTTGGAATGGTTTTGAAGGTTGGAAAATGATTATACAATGTATTATAATCCATAATGTAGTTGCTCCAACTGAATAAACCATCCTCCAACCCATTTTGATGAAGTAAACATAATCCCTAATGAAACTAGGATTTTTTCCAAATGAGCATTGTCTTGTTTTCAACTAATTAATTCCTTGATACTTTGTTCTGATATGCATTCTGACTGATTTATCATATGCATGTCATCATGGTTGATGTTTTTGTGTCCCTAAAACACTCTCAAAACATAAATTCATTCATTAGCAAAATTTATGAAAATTTGGATGAATGTTCGATCACAAAAACTTATCCTTGTTACAATCTTATGAAATTGACATGGTTTATTTGCATTTCCTTGAAAATCAAGCCTTCTGATAAGGCATTCCCTTCCTCTTCACTTCAATAGGCACTTTTGAACAAAACTATCAAAAAAATATGAACGATAGATACTCTATTTTCTCCTTATGTGAAATTTAGGTTTGTGGCTATGTGAACATTGAAGACTACTAGTCACCCTTCCAATACAACTGACATGACCAAACTTGGATGAAAAGACTGACTTGAGAGGCTTTCTTTCTAGGAGCTAACATATGGCTCCAACTGGGATGGAAACTTCCCTGTGAGGTTTCCAAGAACCTAGTAGTTCCAGTCGCCTTGTCCATTGGGTTATGGAGTCATTGGGTCTGTGCAACCAATCCCCTGTAAACCTTCAAGATTTGATATTCACTTCTTTCATACCCTGATATGATGAAAAACACTCTGCTTATTCATTGAAAACTGAAAACTAATGCTCAACTATTGAACTTATTCATGTACACTCCTACTTTGATCAAATGTATTGCTTGTTGATCAAGTGAAATCATGCTTCAAATGAAGCCATACAAGTAAAGTCATGACTAAAAGGATTATTTTTATGACACTGGTTAGAAGATAATAATAAAATCATAATAATGACCATAAGAAATCTTTCGGAAGATCATACTCACTAACAAATGCAAGTGATATGATAAAATCTGAAAACTTAAGAGAGTCTAAGAGATAAGACTCAAGTAAGGCTGCCATAGGATCTTCAAAACCGTGGTCACCATCCTATAGATTCAAAATCATAGACCGCTCATGTATGTTTTCCCCTTTTCTATATCCCTGTGACTCGGATCCATCACTATGATGTGCTGGCCCATTACAACTTACAATTTCTAAGAGAAATGAAGAGATATGTTCTTGATATTCTTCATCATTGTCTGCATAATGGTCAAATGAAGGATGAGTCTTTAAAAATATATCATGAGAGAACTGTTGATTACCCTTCCCAACAATGATATCTTTAAAAGATGTATCAAAACTAAGGATACTTTCATTGGAATTTTGAACAACAGACTCATAACTATCATCAACCATAGTATAATTACATTGTTGAACTTCTTCTTGCTGAAAAGAAGAACTAGACGATATTCCATTAGTCAAGAAGCCTTCATAAACTTTATAATCTTCCTCATCATCATGATATTTTTCAAATATGGGAAAATCAAGACAAAATCCTAACGGCAGAGATGGATATTTCTACATATAATCATCAACAATATGATTTTGAAACATATTTGAAACAACATCTCCTTCTTCCTCATCATAATCATCCTTCTCATCTAGATTTGAATCAACGGGTTCATAAGAAGCCAGATCTAAAACATCCTCAGCTATGCAATCATCGATATTACTATCAATTATATCTCAAAGATCTTCTTCTTGGGAATTAACAATAGAAAAAATTTCATCCTCATCTGTATCTTCATTAATATATTCACTTTCATCCTCACTAATAGAAGAAACAACATGTTGAATATCTGAATGAAACTCCTCACAACGATTTTCAATTAATGACTCATCTGAAAAGTACTTTTTACAATACTCATTGAATACTCTATGGAAATCCTTCAAGGATGATTGATGGAAGGCGGTAAAGAGAAATACCACTTACGTTCATCAGCCTCCAATGAATAGAAAAACATTTGCATGAGCACGTCTTCATCATGTATATTTAACGTAGCCATGCATTGATGAAATCTGATGAGGTTATCTTAAGGATTATCCTCTTTCCTTTCTCTGAAGCAAGGAAGGTAATCTCCCCAAATGTCCATAAGAGTTATTGGATGTGGGAAACCAAGGACTGCATAAAATTTAAGAGGTGAAAACCTCCTAGCCAAAAGAGAAGCAAATGTGTTTGACATCTAAAGATTGTGGAGTCACCACTGAATTTGTCCTTCATGGGGTCGCCAGATAGAAGATTACAACCAATATGATGCCTAGCCTTGTTCTATCATCAAAAGTTAGGACTATGTGGTCTCCCAGATAAGCTTGCTTCACACTCCTCTCCTCGAGAACAATGCCAATTTGTTATCACTCCAAGAGTCACTCAAGGTTGTAGGTTGAGTAAGCTAGGTAACTTAATCAAATGTTCAATGAAATGTATAAAATGGATCAGAAAATGAATAACTCGTTCAATACATCCCTCATTCAAGATACATTGAACATATAGAGACAAGATAAGGCTCTCAAAATGTATTGATCATATTGTTTTAAAACTCATATGGATTGAGAACACTCACTATACTAGCAAGATCATGTATATTAAAAACATAGATGAAAGACTGATTATAACAAGGAAGAATACTTATAATTCTAGTTTACTAATGGAAAGACAAGATGAGAATTATTAGTCATTGAGTAAACAAGGAAATGAACATGAAATTCAATCATAACTACAAGAAGAGATGAATGAACAGAGGTCTGACCAATAATAGTGAAAGAAGATTATCATTCCAGTATATATATCAAAAGTCTTTACAATAAAAGAGTCTATAAAGATCTCCAAATTACAACCCCCGAGATCGTCCCTTTGGTCATATTTATACAGATATTACATGCTCATCTAGATCCAAAATAGATGGATCTCATAACCTCTTCACCTATCTTTAGTTGGTTGAATATATCCAACTCAAATCCAAATTTGTGAAGTGGCTAGATAAAACAGAGTATAAAATTTATGGAAATATGCTTCTCAAATATTGACCTATATCTCTCGAATACAAACAGATTTTGGAAAAATGAGAGAGGATTTTGAAGCGGAGCTCGTGCTTGTGAAAAACCTCTCTCACTTTCCAAAAATAAAATTTCATATCATCAAAATATATCTCCAAATAAAGTGACTAAAATAGGAAAACACAGATTTCCGAAATCTAGTCATATTCCTACATTCTAGGATTTGATCCCTAGAATGTTTCCATTGGTGAAATTAAGTGCCACCTGCACCCATGGATGAGATTTAATGAGATATTAGAGGAATAGTCATCATATTCCCCTAAAAATCCTCTTTCCAACTCGAATTTTGACCTTTTGACAAAAATTTGTGAAAACTACCATCTACAGCAAGTTGGTAGCACATTACACTGCAAAAACAAGCTTTGCGCTACCAACTCTTTTGAATTTTCAATTTGATGCTTTCGGGTAAATACAATGCTTTGGAATGGTTCTGAAGGTTGGAAAATGATTATACAATGTATTATAATCCATAATGCAGTTGCTCCAACTGAATAAACCATCCTCTGAGCCATTTTGATGAAGTAAACATAATCCCTAATGAAACTAGGATTTTTGCCAAATGAGCATTGTCTTGTTTTCAACTAATTAATTCCTTGATACTTTTTTCTCATATGCATTCTGACTGATTTATCATATGCATGTCATCATGGTTGATGTTTTTGTGTCCCTAAAACACTCTCAAAACATAAATTCATTCATTAGCAAAATTTATGAAAATTTGGATGAATGTTAGATCACAAAAACTTATCCTTGTTACAATCTTATGAAATTGACATGGTTTATTTGCATTTCCTTGAAAATCATGCCTTTTGATAAGGCATTCCCTTCCTTTTCATTTCAATAAGCACTTTTGACCAAAACTATCAAAAAAATATGAACGATAGATACTCTATTTTCTCCTTATGTGAAATTTAGGTTTGTGGCTATGTGAACATTGAAGACTACTAGTCACCCTTCCAATACAAACTACATGACCAAACTTGGGTGAAAAGACTGACTTGAGAGGCTTACTTTCTAGGAGCTAACATATGGCTCCAACTGGGATGGAAACTTCCCTCTGAGGTTTTCAAGAACCTAGTAGTTCTAGTCGCCTTGTCCATTGGGATATGGAGTCATTGGGTTTGTGAAACCAATCCCCATGAAACCTTCAAGATTTGATATTCACTTCTTTCATACCCTGATATGATGAAAAGCACTCTGCTTATTCATTGAAAACTGAAAACCAATGCTCAACTATTGAGCTTATTCATGTACACTCCTACTTTGATCAACTGTACTGCTTGTTGATCAAGTGAAATCATGCTTCAAATGAAGCCATACAAGTAAACTCATGACTAAAAGGATTTTTTTTATGACACTGATTAGAATATAATAATAAAATAATAATAATGACCATAAGAACTCTTTCAGAAGATCATACTCACTAACAAATGCAAGTGATATGATAAAATCTGAAACTTAACAGAGTTTGAGAGATAAGACTCAAGTAAGGTTGCCACAGGATCTTCAAAACCGTGGTCACCATCATATAGATTCAAAATCATAGACCGCTCATGTATGTTTTCCCCTTTGCTATATCCCTGTGACTCGGATCCATCACTATGATGTGGTCGCCCATTACAACTTACAATTTTTGAGAGAAATGAAGAGATATGTTCTTGATATTCTACATCACTGTCTACATAATGGTCAAATGAAGGATGAGTCTTTAAAAATATATCATGAGAGAACTGTTGATTACCCTTCCCAACAATGATATCTTTAAAAGATGTATCAAAACTAAAGAGACTTTCATTGGAACTTTTAACAACAGACTCATAACTATCATCAACCATAGTATAATTACATTGTTGATCTTCTTCTTGCTGAAAAGTAGAACTAGACGATATTCCATTAGTCAAGAAGCCTTCATAAAATTTAAAATCTTCCTCATCATCATGATATTTTTCAAATATGGGAATATCAGGAAAAAATCCTTATGGCAAAGATGGATATTTCTATATATAATCATCAACAATATGATTTTGAAACATATTTGAAACAACAACTCCTTCTTCCTCATCATAATCATCCTTCTCATCTAGATTTGAATCAACGGGTTCATAAGAAGCAAGATCTAAAACATCCTCAGCTATGCAATCATCGATATTACTATCAATTATATCTCGAAGATCTTCTTCTTGGGAATTAACAATAGAAAGAATTTCATCCTCATCTGTATCTTCATTAATATATTCACTTTCTACCTCACTAATAGAAGAAACAACATGTTGAATATCTGAATGAAACTCCTCACAACAATTTTCAAATAATGACTCATCTGAAAAGTACTTTTTACAATACTCATTGAATACTCTGTGGAAATCCTTCAAGGCTGAAATGCTGGAAGGAGGTAAAGAGAAATACCACTTACGTGCATCAGCCTCCAATGAATAGAAAAACATTTGCATGAGCATGTCTTCATCATGTATATTTAACGTAGCCATGCATTGATGAAATCTGATGAGGTGATCGGAAGGATTATCCTCTTTCCTTTCTCTGAAAGAAGGAAGGTAATCTCCCCAAATGTCCATAAGAGGTATTGGATGTGGGAAACCAAGGACTGCATAAAATTTAAGAGGTGAAAACCTCCTAGCCAAAAGAGAAGCAAATGTGTTTGGCATTTAAAGATTGTGGAGTCACCACTGAATTTGTCCTTCATGGGGTCGCCAGATAGAAGATTACAACCAATATGATGCCCAACCTTGTTCTATCATCAAAAGTTGGGACAATGTGGTCTCCCGGATAAGCTTGCTTCACACTCATCTCCTCGAGAATGATGCCAATTTGTTATCACTACAAGAGTCACTCAAGGTTGTAGGTTGAGTAATCTAGGTAACTTAATCAAATGTTCAATGAAATGTATAAAATGGATCAGAAAATGAAAAATTCCTTCAATAAATCCCTCATTCAAGATACATTGAACATATCCAGACAAGATAAGGCTCTCAAAAGGTATTGATCATATGGTTTTAAAACTCATATGGATTGAGAACACTCACTATACTAGCAAGATCATGTATATTAAAAACATAGATGAAAGGCTGATTATAACAAGGAAGAATACTTATAATTCTAGTTTACTAATGGAAAGACAATATGAGAATTATTAGTCATTGAGTAAACAAAGAAATGAACATGAAATTCAATCATAAGTACAAGAAGAGATGAATGAACAGAGGTCTGAACAATAATAGTGAAAGAAGATTATCATTCCAGTATATATATCAAAAGTCTTTACAATAAAAGAGTCTATAAAGATCTCCAAATTACAACCCCCGAGATCGTCCCTTTGGTCATATTTATAYAGATATTASATKCTCATMTAGATCCAAAWWAGATGGATCTMATAACCTCTTCACCTATCTTTAGTTGGTTGAATATATCCAACTCAAATCCAAATTTGTGAGGTGGCTAGAAAAAACAGAGTATAAAATTTATGGAAATATGCTTCTCAAATATTGACCTATATCTCCCGAATACAAATAGATTTTGGAAAAATGAGAGAGGATTTTGAAGAGGATCTCGTGCTTGTCAAAAACCTCTCTCACTTTCCAAAAATAAATTTTCATATCATCAAAATATATCTCCAAAGAAAGTGACTAAAATAGGAAACCACAGATTTCCAAAATCTAGTCATATTCCTACATTCTAGGATTTGATCCCTAGAATGTTTCCATTGGTGAAATTAAGTGCCACCTGCACCCATGGATGAGATTTAATGAGATATAGTCATAATATTCCCCTAAAAATCCTCTTTCCAAGTCGAATTTTGACCTTTTGACAAAAAATTGTGAAAACTACCATCTACAGCAAGTTGGTAGCACATTACACTGCAAAAACAGGCTTTGCGCTACCAACTCTTTTGAATTTTCAATTTGATGCTTTCGGGTAAATACAATGCTTTGGAATGGTTCTGAAGGTTGGAAAATGACTATACAATGTATTATAATCCATAATGTAGTTGCTCCAACTGAATAAACCAGCCTCTGAGCCATTTTGATGAAGTAAACATAATCCCTAATGAAACTAGGATTTTTGCCAAATGAGCATTGTCTTGTTTTCAACTAATTAATTCCTTGATACTTTGTTCTGATATGCATTCTGACAGATTTATCATATGCATGTCATCATGGTTGATGTTTTTGTGTCCCTAAAACACTATCAAAACATAAATTCATTCATTAGCAAAATTTATGAAAATTTGGATGAATGTTAGATCACAAAAACTTATCCTTGTTACAATCTTATGAAATTGACATGGTTTATTTGCATTTACTTGAAAACCAGGCCTTCTAATAATGCATTCCCTTCCTTTTCACTTCAATAGGCACTTTTGAACAAAACTGTCAAAAAAATATGAACGATAGATACTCTATTTTCTCCTTATGTGAAATTTAGGTTTGTGGCGATGTGAACATTGAAGACTACTAGTTACCCTTGAAATAAAACTGACATGACGAAACTTGGGTGAAAAGGTTGACTTGAGAGGCTTTCTTTCTAGGAGCTAACATATGGCTCCAACTAGGATGGAAACTGCCCTGTGAGGTTTCCAAGAACCTAGTAGTTCTAGTCGCCTTTTCCATTGGGCTATGGAGTCATTGGGTCTGTGCAACCAATCCCCTGCAAACCTTCAAGATTTGATATTCACTTCTTTCATACCCTGATATGATGAAAAACACTCTTCTTATTCATTGAAAACTGAAAACCAATGCTCAACTATTGAGCTTATTCATGTACACTCCTACTTTGATCAACTGTATTGCTTGTTGATCAAGTGAAATCATGCTTCAAATGAAGCCATACAAGTAAACTCATGACTGAAAGGATTCTTTTTATGACACTGATTAGAAGATAATAATAAAATAATAATAATGACCATAAGAACTCTTTCGGAAGATCATACTCACTAACAAATGCAAGTGATATGATAAAACCTAAAAACATAAGAGAGTCTGAGAGATAAGACTCAAGTAAGGCTGCCATAGAATCTTCAAAACCGTGGTCACCATCATATAGATTCAAAATCATAGACCGTGCATGTATGTTTTCCCCTTTGCTATATCCCTGTGACTCGGATCCATCACTATGATGTGCTGGCCCATTACAACTTACAATTTCTAAGAGAAATGAAGAGATATGTTCTTGATATTCTACATCACTGTCTCCATAATGGTCAAATGAGGGATGAGTCTTTAAAAATATATCATGAGAGAACTGTTGATTACCCTTCCCAACAATGATATCCTTAAAAGATGTATCAAAACTAAGGAGACTTTCATTGGAATTTTGAACAACAGACTCATAACTATCATCAACCATAGTATAATTACATTGTTGATCTTCTTCTTGCTGAAAAGTAGAACTAAACAATATTCCATTAGTCAAGAATCCTTCATAAACTTTAAAATCTTCCTCGTCATCATGATATTTTTCAAATATGGGAATATCAAGACAAAATCCTAATGGCAGAGATGGATATTTCTACATATAATCATCAACAATATGATTTTGAAACATATTTGAAACAACAACTCCTTCTTCCTCATCATAATCATCCTTCTCATTTAGATTTGAATCAACGGGTTCATAAGAAGCAAGATCTAAAACATCTTCAGCTATGCAATCATCGATATTACTATCAATTATATCTCGAAGATCTTCTTCTTGGGAATTAACAATAGAAAGAATTTCATCCCCATCTGTATCTTCATTAATATATTCACTTTCATCCTCACTAATAGAAGAAACAACATGTTGAATATCTGAGTGAAACTCCTCACAACAATTTTCAAATAATGACTCATCTGAAAAGTACTTTTTACAATACTCATTGAATACTCTGTGGAAATCCTTCAAGGATGAAATGCTGGAAGGATATAAAGAGAAATACCACTTACGTGCATCACCCTCCAATGAATAGAAAAACATTTGCATGAGCACGTCTTCATCATGTATATTTAACATAGCCATGCATTGATGAAATCTGATGAGGTAATCTAAAGGATTGTCCTCTTTCCTTTCTCTGAACCAAGGAAGGTAATCTCCCCAAATGTCCATAAGAGGTATTGGATGTGGGAAACCAAGGACAGCATAAAATTTAAGAGGTGAAAACCTCCTATCCAAAAGAGAAGAAAATGCATTTGACATTTAAAGATTGTGGAGTCACCATTGAATTTGTCCTTCATGGGGCCACCAGATAGAAGATTACAACCAAATGTTCAATGAAATGTATAAAATGGATCAGAAAATGAATAACTCCTTCAATAAATCCCTCATTCAAGATGCATTGAACATATTCAGACAAGATAAGGCTCTCAAAAGGTATTGATCATATGGTTTTAAAACTCATATGGATTGAGAACACTCACTATACTAGCAAGATCATGTATATTAAAAGCATAGAGGAAAGGCTGATTATAACAAGGAAGAATACTTATAATTCTAGTTTACTAATGGAAAGACAAGATGAGAATTATTAGTCATTGAGTAAACAAAGAAATGAACATGAAATTCAATCATAAGTACAAGAAGAGATGAATAAACAGAGGTCTGAATAATAATAGTGAAAGAAGATTATCATTCCAGTATATATATCAAAAGTCTTTACAATAAAAGAGTCTATAAATATCTCCAAATTACAACCGCCGAGATCTTCCCTTTGGTCATGTTTATATAGATATTACATGCTCATCTAGATCCAAAATAGATGGATCTCATAACCTCTTCACCTATCTTTAGTTGGTTGAATATATCCAACTCAAATCCAAATTTGTGAGGTGGCTAGAAAAAACAGAGTATAAAATTTATGGAAATATGCTTCTCAAATATTGACCTATATCTCCCGAATACAAACAGATTTTTGAAAAATGAGAGAGGATTTTGAAGAGGAGCTCGTTCTTGTGAAAAACCTCTCTCACTTTCCAAAAATAAATCTTCATATCGTCAAAATATATCTCCAAATAAAGTGACTAAAATAGGAAAACACAGATTTCCAAAATCTAGTCATATTCCTACATTCTAGGATTTGATCCCTAGAATGTTTCCATTGGTGACATTAAGCGCCACCTACACCCATGGACGATATTTAATGAGATATTGGGGTATTAGTCATCATATTCCCCTAAAAACCCTCTTTCCAAGTCGAATTTTGACATTTTCAACTTTTGACCAAAATTTGTGAAAATTGCCATCTACAACAAGTTGGTACGCATTACACTGCAAAATAGGCTTTGCGCTACCAACTCTTTTGAATTTTCAATTTGATGCTTTCGAGTAAATACAATGCTTTAGAATGGTTCTGAAGGTTGGAAAATGATTATACAATGTATTATAATCCATAATGTAGTTTCTCCAACTGAATAAACCATCCTCCAAGCCATTTTGATGAAGTAAACATAATCCCTAATGAAACTAGGATTTTTGCCAAATGAGCATTGTCTTGTTTTCAACTAATTAATTCCTTGATACTTTGTTATGATATGCATTTTGACTGATTTATCATATGCATGTCATCATGGTTGATGTTTTTGTGTCCCTAAAACACTCTCAAAACACAAATTCATTCATTAGCAAAAATTATGAAAATTTGGATGAATGTTAGATCACAAAAACTTATCCTTGTTACAATCTTATGAAATTGACATGGTTTATTTGCATTTCCTTGAAAATCAAGCCTTTTGATAAGGCATTCCCTTCCTTGTCACTTCAATAGGCACTTTTGAACAAAACTGTCAAAAAAATATGAACGATAGATACTTTATTTTCTCGTTATGTGAAATTTAGGTTTGGCTAAGTGAACATTGAAGACTACTAGTCACCCTTCCAATACAACTGACATGACCAAACTTGGGTGAAAATACTGACTTGAGAGGCTTACTTTCTAGGAGCTAACATATGGCTCCAACTGGGATGGAAGCTTCCTTGTGAGGTTTCCAAGAACCTAGTAGTTCTAGTTGCCTTGTCCATTGGGCTATGAAGTCATTGGGCCTGTGCAACCAATCCCCTGCAAACCTTCAATATTTTATATTCATTTCTTTCATACCCTGATATGATGAAAAAAACTCTGCTTATTCATTGAAAACTGAAAACCAATGCTCAACTATTATGCTTATTCATGTACACTCCTACTTTGATCAACTGTATTGCTTGTTGATCAAGTGAAATCATGCTTCAAATGAAGCCATACAAGTAAACTCATGACTAAAGGATTCTTTTTATGACACTGATTAGAAGATAATAATAAAAGAATAATAATGACAATAAGAACTTTTTCGGAATATCATACTCACTAACAAATGCAAGTGATATGATAAAATCTGAAAACTTAAGAGAGTCTGAGAGATAAGACTCAAGTAAGGCTGCCATAGGATCTTCAAAACCGTGGTCACCATCATATAGATTCAAAATCATAGACCGCTCAAGTATGTTTTCCCCTTTTCTATACCCTTGTGACTCGGATCCATCACTAGGATGTGTTGGCCCATTACAACTTACAATTTCTGAGAGAAATGAAGAGATATGTTCTTGATATTCTACATCACTGTCTCCGTAATCGTCAAATGAAGGATGAGTCTTTAAAAATATATCATGAGAGAACTGTTGATTACCCTTCCCAACAATGATATCTTTAAAAGATGTATCAAAACTAAGGAGACTTTCATTGGAATTTTGAACAACAGACTCATAACTATCATCAACCATAGTATAATTACATTGTTGATCTTCTTCTTGCTGAAAAGAAGAACTAGATGATATTCCATTATTCAACAAGCCTTCATAAAATTTAAACTCTTCTTCATCATCACGATATTTTTCAAATATGGGAACATCAGGAAAAAATCCTAATGGAAAAGATGAATATTTCTACATATAATCATCAACAATATGATTTTGAAACATATTTGAAACCACAACTCCTTCTTCCTCATCATAATCATCCTTCTCATCTAGATTTGAATCAACAGGTTCATAAGAAGCAACATCTAAAACATCCTCAACTATGCAATCATCGATATTACTATCAATTATATCTCAAAGATCTTCTTCTTGGGAATTAACAATAGAAAGAATTTCATCCTCATCTGTATCTTCATTAATATATTCACTTTCATCCTCACTAATAGAAGAAACAACATGTTGAATATCTGAATGAAACTCCTCACAACAATTTTCATATAGTGACTCATCTGAAAAGTACTTTTTACAATACTCATTGAATACTCTGTGGAAATCCTTCAAGGATGAAATGTTGGAAGGAGGTAAAGAGAAATACCACTTACGTGACTAAAATAGGAAAACACAGATTTCCAAAATCTAGTCATATTCCTACATTCTAGGATTTGATCCCTAGAATGTTTCCATTGGTTAAATTAAGTGCCACATGCACCCATGGATGATATTTAATGAGATATTGGATGAGTAGTCATCATATGCCCCTAAAAATCCTCTTTCCAAGTTGAATTTTGACCTTTTGACCAAAATTTGTGAAAACTGCCATCTACAGCAAGTTGGTAGCGCATTACACTGCAAAAATAGGCTTTACACTACCAACTCTTTTGAATTTTCAATTTGATGCTTTTGGGTAAATACAATGCTTTGGAATGGTTCTGAAGCTTGGAAAATTATTATACAATGTATTATAATCCATAATGTAGTTGCTCCAACTGAATAAACCATCCTCCAAGCCATTTTGATGAAGTAAACATAATCCCTAATGAAACTAGGATTTTTACCAAATGAGCATTGTCTTGTTTTCAACTAATTAATTCCTTGATACTTTGTTCTCATATGCATTCTGACTGATTTATCATATGCATGTCATCATGGTTGATGTTTTTGTGTCCCTAAAACACTCTCAAAACATAAATTCATTCATTAGCAAAATTTATGAAAATTTGGATGAATCTTAGATGAAAAAAACTTATCCTTGTTACAATAATATGAAGTTGACATGGTTTATTTGAATTTCCTTGAAAATCAAGCCTTCTGATAATGCATTCCCTTCCTTGTCACTTCAATAGGCACTTTTGAACAAAACTGTCAAAAAAATATGAACGATAGATACTCTCTGTTCTCCTTATGTGAAATTTAGGTTTGTGGCTAAGTGAACATTGCAGACTACTAGTCACCCTTCCAATGCAACTGACATGACCAAACTTGGGTGAAAAGACTGACTTGAGAGGCTTACTTTCTAGGAGCTAACATATGGTTCCAACAGGGATGGAAACTTCCCTGTGAGGTTTCCAAGAAACTAGTAGTTCCAGTCGCCTTGTCCATTGGGCTATGGAGTCATTGGGCCTGTGCAACCAATCCCCTCCAAACCTTCAAGATTTTATATTCACTTATATCATACCCTGATATGATGAAAAACACTCTGCTTATTCATTGAAAACTGAAAACCAATGCTCAACTATTGATCTTATTCATGTACACTCCTACTTTGATCAACTGTACTGCTTGTTGATCAAGTGAAGTCATGCTTCAAATGAAGCCATACAAGTAAAATCATGACTAAAAGGATTCTTTTTATGACACTGATTAGAATATAATAATAAAATAATAATAATGACCATAAGAACTCTTTCGAAAGATCATACTCTCTAATAAATGTAAGTGATATGATAAAATCTGAAAACTTAAGAGAGTCTAAGAGATAAGACTCAAGTATGGCTGCCATAGGATCTTCAAAACCGTGGTCACCATCATATAGATTCAAAATAATAGACCACTCATGTATGTTTTCCCCTTTGCTATACCCCTGTGACTCGGATCCATCACTATGATGTGTTGGCCCATTACAACTTACAATTTTTGAAAGAAATGAAGAGATATGTTCTTGATATTCTACATCACTGTCTTCATAATGGTCAAATGAAGGATGAGTCTTTAAAAATATATCATGAGAGAATTGTTGATTACCCTTCCCAACATTGATATCTTTAAAAGATGTATCAAAACTAAGGAGACTTTCATTGGAATTTTGAAAAATAGACTCATAACTATCATCAACCATAGTATAATTACATTGTTGATCTTCTTCTTGCTGAAAAGTAGAACTAGTTGATATTCCATTATTCAACAAGCCTTCATAAACTTTAAAATCTTCCTCATCATCACGATATTTGTCAAATATGGGAACATCAGGACAAAATCCTAATGGCAGAGATGAATATTTCTACATATAATAATCAATAATATGATTTTGAAACATATTTGAAGCAACAACTTCTTCTTCCTCATCATAATCACCGTTCTTATATAGATTTGAATCAATAGGTTCATAAGAAGCAAGATCTAAAACATCCTCGGCTATGCAATCATCGATATTACTATCAATTATATCTCAAAGATCTTCTTCTTAGGAATTAACAATAGAAATAATCTCATGCTCATCTATATCTTCATTAATATATTCACTTTCATCATCACTAATAAAAGAAACAACATGTTGAATATATCATCAAAAGTTGGGACTATGTCGTCTCCCAGATAAGCTTGCTTCACACTCCTCTCCTTGAAAACAATGCCAATTTGATATCACTCCAAGAGTCACTCAAGGTTGCAGGTTGAGTAAGCTAGGTAACTTAATCAAATGTTCAATGAAATGTATAAAATGGATCAGAAAATGAATAACTCCTTCAATAAATCCCTCATTCAAGATACATTGAACATA
Source organism: Picea glauca (assembly GCA_000966675.3). Classification (NCBI taxonomy): domain Eukaryota; kingdom Viridiplantae; phylum Streptophyta; class Pinopsida; order Pinales; family Pinaceae; genus Picea; species Picea glauca. The sequence goes on along the minus strand of JZKD02S1671316.1, from coordinate 653,147 downwards.
TCCAGACAAGATAAGGCTCTCAAAAGGTATTGATCATATGGTTTTTAATCTCATATGGATTGAGAACACTCACTATACTACCAAGATCATGTATATTAAAAACATAGATGAAAGGCTGATTATAACAAGGAAGAATACTTATAATTCTAATTTACCAATCCTAAAAATCCTCTTTCCAAGTTGAATTTTGACCTTTTGACCTTTTAACCAAAATTTGTGAAAACTGCCATCTACAACAAGTTGGTAGCGCATTACACTGCAAAAATAGGCTTTGCGCTACCAACTCTTTTGAATTTTCAATTTGATGCTTTCGGGTAAATACAATGCTTTGGAATGGTTCCAAAGGTTGGAAAATGATTATACAATGTATTATAATCCATAATGTAGTTGCTCCAACTGAATAAACCATCCTCCAAACCATTTTGATGAAGTAAACATAATCCCTAATGAAACTAGGACTTTTGCCAAATGAGCATTGTCTTGTTTTCAACTAATTAATTCCTTGATACTTTGTTCTCATATGCATTCTGACTGATTTATCATATGCATGTCATCATGGCTGATGTTTTTGTGTCCCTAAAACACTCTCAAAACATAAATTCATTCATTAGCAAAATTTATGAAAATTTGGATGAATGTTAGATCACAAAAACTTATCCTTGTTACAATCTTATGAAATTGACATGGTTTATTTGCATTTCCTTGAAAATCAAGCCTTTTGATAAGGCATTCCCTTCCTTGTCACTTCAATAGGCACTTTTGAACAAAACTGTCAAAAAAATATGAACGATAGATACTCTATTTTCTCCTTATGTGAAATTTAGGTTTGTGGCTAAGTGAACATTGAAGACTACTAGTCACCCTTCCAATACAACTGACATGACCAAACTTGGGTGAAAATACTGACTTGAGAGGCTTACTTTCTAGAAGCTAACATATGGCTCCAACTGGGATGGAAACTTCCCTGTGAGGTTTCCAAGAATCTAGTAGTTCTAGTTGCCTTGTCCATTGGGCTATGGAGTCATTGGGCCTGTGCAACCAATCCCCTACAAACCTTCAAGATTTGATATTCACTTCTTTCATACATTGATATGATGAAAAACACTCTGCTTATTCATTGAAACTTAAAAACAATGCTCAACTATTGAGCTTATTCATGTACACTCCTACTTTGATCAACTGTACTACTTGTTGATCAAGTGAAATCATGCTTCAAATGAAGCCATACAAGTAAAATCATGACTAAAAGGATTCTTTTTATGACGCTGATTAGAAGATAATAATAAAATAATAATAATGACCATAAGAACTCTTTCGGAATAATCACTAACAAATGCAAGTGCTATGATAAAATCTGAAAACTTAAGAGAGTCTGAGAGATAAGACTCAAGTAATGCTGCCATAAGATCTTCAAAATCGTGGTCACCATCATATATATTCAAAATCATAGACCGATCATGTATGTTTTCCCCTTCGCTATACCCCTGTGACTCAGATCCATCACTATGATGTGCTGGCCCATTACAACTTAAAATTTCTGAGAGAAATGAAGAGATATGTTCTTGATATTCTACATCATTGTCTCCATAATGGTCAAATGAAGGATGAGTCTTTAAAAATATATTATGAGAGAACTGTTGATTACCCTTCCCAACAATGATATCTTTAAAATATGTATCAAAACTAAGAAGACTTTCATTGGAATTTTGAACAATAGACTCATAACTATCATCAACCATAGTATAATTACATTGTTGATCTTCTTCTTGCTGAAAATTAGAACTAGATGATATTCCATTATTCAACAAGCCTTCATAAACTTTAAAATCTTCCTCATCATCATGATATTTGTCAAATATGGGAACATCAGGACAAAATCCTAATGGCGGAGATGAATATTTCTACATATAATCATCAACAATATGATATTAAAACATATTTGAAACAATAACTCCTTCCTCATCAAAATCATCGTTCTTATATAGATTTGAATCAACAAGTTCATAAGAAGCAAGATCTAAAACATCCTCAGCTATGCATTCATCGATATTACTATCAATTATATCTCGAAGATCTTCTTCTTTGGAATTAAAAATAGAAAGATTTCATCCTCATCTGTATCTTCATTAATATATTCACTTTCATCCGCACTAATAGAAGAAACAACATGTTGAAAATCTGAATGAAACTCCTCACAACAATTTTCAAATAATGACTCATCTGAAAAGTACTTTTTACAATACTCATTGAATACTCTTTGGAAATCCTTCAAGGATAAAATGCTGGAAGGAGGTAAAGAGAAATACTAGTTACGTGCATCACCCTCCAATGAATAGAAAAACATTTTCATGAGCACATCTTCATCATGTATATTTAACTGAGCCATGCATTGATGAAATCTGATGAGGTGATCTGAAGGATTATCCTCTTTCCTTTCTCTGAACCAAGGAAGGTAATCTCCCCAAATGTCCATAAGAGGTATTGGATGTGGGAAACCAAGGACTGCATAAAATTTATAAGGTAAAAACCTCCTAGCCAAAAGAGAAGAAAATGCCTTTGACATTTAAAGATTGTGGAGTCACCACTAAATTTGTCCTTCATGGAGTCGCGAGATAGAAGATTACAACCAATATGATGCCCAACCTTGTTCTATCATCAAAAGTTGGGACTATGTTGTCTCCCATATAATATTGCTTCACACTCCTCTCCTTGAGAACGATGCCAATTTGTTATCACTCCAAGAGTCACTCAAGGTTGTAGGTTGAGTAGGCTAGGTAACTTAATCAAATGTTCAATGAAATGTATAAAATGGATCAGAAAATGAATAACTCCTTCAATAAATCCCTCATTCAAGATTCATTGAACATATCCAGACAAGATAAGGCTCTCAAAAGGTATTGATCATATGGTTTTTAAACTCATATGGATTGAGAACACTCACTATACTAGCAAGATCATGTATATTAAAAACATAGATGAAAGGTTGATTATAACAAGGAAGAATACTTATAATTCTAGTTTACCAATGGAAAGACAAGATGAGAATTATTAGTCATTGAGTAAACAAAGAAATGAACATGAAACTCAATCATAATTACAAGAAGAGATGAGTGAATAGAGGTCTAAACAATAATAGTGAAAGAATCTTATCATTCCAGTATATATATCAAAAGTCTTTACAATAAAAGAGTCTATAAAGATCTCCAAATTACAACCCCCCAAGATCCTCCCTTTGGTCCTATTTTTATAGATATTACATGCTCATCTAGATCCAAAATAGATGGATCTCATAACCTCTTCACCTATCCTTAGTTGGTTGAATATATCCAACTCAAATCCGAATTTGTGAAGTGGCTAGAAAAAACAGAGTATAAAATTTCTGGAAATATGCTTCTCAAATATTGACCTATATCTCCCAAATACATACAGATTTTGGAAAAATGAGAGAGGATTTTCAATAGGAGCTTGTGCTTGTGAAAAACCTCTCTCACTTTCCAAAAACAAATTTTCATATTGTCAAAATATATCTCCAAAGAAATCGACTAAAATAGGAAAACACAGATTTCCAAAATCTAGTCATATTCCTACATTCTAGGATTTGATCCATATAATGTTTCCATTGGTGAAATTAAGTTCCACCTGCACACATGGACGAGATTTAATGAGATATTGGAGGAATAGTCATCATATTCCCCTAAAAATCATCTTTCCAAGTCGAATTTTGACCTTTTGACCAAAATTTGTGAAAACTGCCATCTACAGCAAGTTGGTAGCGCATTGCACTGCAAAAGCAGGCTTTGCACTACCAACTCTTTTGAATTTTCAATTTGATTCTTTCGGGTAAATACAATTCTTTGGAATGGTTCTGAAGGTTGGAAAATGATTATACAATGTATTATAATCCATAATGTTGTTTCTCCAACTGAATAAACCATCCTCCAAGCCATTTTGATGAAGTAAACATAATCCCTAATGAAACTAGGATTTTTTCCAAATGAGCATTGTCATGTTTTCAACTAATTAATTCCTTGATACTTTGTTCTCATATGCATTCTGACTGATGTATCATATGCATGTCATCATGGTTGATGTTTTTGTGTCCCTAAAACACTCTCAAAACATAAATTCATTCATTAGCAAAATTTATGAAAATTTGGATGAATGTTAGATCACAAAAACTTATCCTTGTTACAATCTTATGAAATTGACATGGCTTATTTGCATTTCCTTGAAAATCAAACCTTCTGATAAGGCATTCCATTCCTTTTCACTTCAATAGGCACTTTTGAACAAAACTGTCAAAAAAATATGAAAGATAGATACTCTATTTTCTCCTTATGTGAAATTTAGGTTTGTGGCTAAGTGAACATTGAAGACTACTAGTCACCCTTCCAATACAACTATCATGACCAAACTTGGGTGAAAAGACTGACTTGAGAGGCTTACATTCTAGGAGCTAACATATGGCTCCAACTGGGATGGAAACTTCCCTGTGAGGTTTCCAAGAACCTCGTAGTTCCAATCGCCTTGTCCATTGGGTTATGGAGTCATTGGGCCTGTGCAACCAATCCCCTGCAAACCTTCTATTAAGCCCTAATATTGGCTCACTAACCCTTAATTGGGGCATATTAGATTAGTAATGTTATTTTATTTATGTTGGCTTGCTCATTAACCCTTAATTAGGGCATATTAGATCAGTAATGTTATTTTATTTATGTCGGCTTTAGGCCATTAGTTGTAATTATACCTCCTAGTCTCCTATATATACCAAGGAGACATTTTCATTTTGAATCATCT
>JZKD02S1671316.1:593600-610808 GCA_000966675.3 Picea glauca | reverse complement strand
CCTTGAAGATGGCCATGTGCACCACTCCAGTCCTGGACCTTCCTGATTTCACAAAGACCTTTGTCTTGGAATGTGATGCTTCAGGGAAAGGAATTGGTGTTGTCCTTATGCAAGAGGGTCGACCTTTGGCCTTTACTAGCAAGCAACTATCTGAAATAAATCTGGGCAAATCAATCTATGAAAAGTAAATGTTGGCTATTCTACATGTCGTTGATCTGTGGCACCCTTATCTATTGGGGCAATGCTTCCAAATTAAGACAGACCATAAGAGCCTCAAGTATTTTATGGAACAACGTGTTTCCTCCCCGGAGCAACAAAAATGGGTGACTAAGCTCTTTGGATATGATTATGAGATAATTTACAAGAAAGGAAAAGACAATGTGGTTGCGGATGCACTTTCCCGAAAATATGAAGATGAAGGATCCCTTTTTTCTCTTTCCTTCACTGTACCAAATTGGCTCCAAGCCGTTTGCCAAGAATGGCTATAAGATCCCAAAAGTTTGCATCTAATCCAACAATTGCAGTCCAATGCTCCAACTTCCCCATAGTACTCTTAGCTCCATGATGAGCTTCGATACAAAGGTCATTTGTATTTAAGTAAACAATCAAAGCTTAAATCCATGGTACTTTATGAGCTTCATGCTACACCCCCAACGGGGCACTCCGGGTTCACCAAAATCTATGACAGGGTCAAACGTTCTTTTTTTTGGGATGGTATGAAACAGAACATTCATAATTTTGTCGTTGAATGTGATGTGTGTCAACGCAACAAGGGAGAAACGGTCAAATCTCTGGGCACACTACAACCTCTTTCGATTCCACCTACTATTTGGAAGGATATATCTATGGATTTTATTACAGGCTTACCCAAATCAGGAAATAAATCAGTCATCATGGTGGTTGTTGATCGCGTTTCCAAGTATGCTCATTTTTGCGCTCTTCAACACCCATTTATAGCATCCACAATGGCTCAAATTTTCATGGATCACATCTTCAAGCTTCATGGCATGCCGCACTCTATTATTTCTGATCGCGACCCAACTTTCACAAGAAATTTTTGGAAAGAACTGTTCAAGCTACAAGGCACCCAATTACATCTCAGCACAACTTATCATCCCCAGACTGATGGTCAAATAGAAGTTGTCAACAAGTGTTTGGAAACATATTTGAGGTGTTTTGCCTCAGAAAATCAAAATCAATGGGCTCAATGGTTACCCCTAGATGAATGGTGGTACAACACTTCATACGATACAACTACATGCATGACTCCTTTTGAAGTGGTATATGGACAGAATCCACCTTCACTTTTCTCATACTTACCTGGTGTCTCAAAGGTCCAAGCGGTTGACCAAAACTTACAGTTCGAGAGGATATTCTCCATACCCTCAAAGAGAATTTGGTCATGGCACAGAATCTCATGAAGCAACAAGTAGATCAAGGTCACTATGCATGTCAATTTGCAGAAGGGGATCAAGTGTTTCTTTGACTACAACCTTACAAGCAAATTTCCCTCAAGGTCGATCACTGTCAGAAGCTAGCACCCAAATTTTATGGTCCTTATACCATTCTCAAGTGTGTGGGACAAGTAGCCTATCAGTTAGATTTGCCTAGTCATTCAAAGCTACATCTTGTTTTTCATGTTTCATGCTTAAAGAAGGTGATTCAATCTAACTGCCAAATTCAAACCAACCTTCCCGAGTTAGCCGAAGAAGGATCCATTTGGCTACAACCACAAGCAATTTTGGACCAGCGTGAGCATCACCTATGTCAGAGAACCATTAAGGAAGTGTTAGTCCAATGGAAAGATACAAATCCAACAGATGCCACTTGGAAACCAGCTACCATTCTGCAGCAATTTCCACATCTCAAGCCTTGAGGACAAGGTTGTTTTTAAGGGGGAGGACATGTTAGGGTCCTAACCCGCACATAGGTAGAACAATATATCCAAATGTAATAAAGGTCAATATTAATAAGGCCTTGCAATAAAATATAATAAGTCGAATGTAAGAAGACCTAATAGAAGCTTCTGCTTCTAGAAGGATCTTCCTCTAAATGCTTCTTTTGATAGACATATTTAGTATAAATAGGAGTCGAGGGTATGATAACCCTAGCTTGGATATTATTGCAATAGAGCTCTGCTCAACTGGAGATTTCCCCCTCGAAAAGGCCCGTGATCATTGCTTTCAGAATCAAAGTGTTATTTTTGTTGTTATTTGTATATCATTTCAATGCTATTGTGGTTATTGTTCTGGTTATATTGTTGTTATTCTGCCATTTCTAGCATTTTATTTCTGTTTTGCATACTTTTTATATCTGGTATATTACATCATGGCTAGGTCTTCTTGCATGCGCAACTCACATGATTTCCTCTTCTGAATGCATGTCTGCCTTGCACGTACATCTTTTCTTGCATGTGTGTCTACCTTACACGTGGTTATTTTCCTGCCTGCACATCTGCCTTACACGTGTTTCTTTTCCTGCCAGCTGTATTTCTCCCAAACTGGGCCTGTGCCCAACAGGCCCCCAACATTGACATTGTGACTCATCCCAAGTCACTTCCTAACTCCAGCATCGATCACTTCTTGTGCCAGTGCTTCGTACATATATGTTATCCATTGGCACTGCTCCTGAGCCTGGCTACTCTTTGCTGAAATGGCTTCAACCACCTGTGTGTTGACTAGTGGTCGTAATATTTTTCCCCCCTCCAAGCCTATATGTTCGAGGCACACTTTTTTTGCGTTGATTTCCACAACTAATTGTTATTCTTTTCCTTGTAGGCGCTCCAATTGATCCTGCCCTGTGATCTTCTCTGCCTACACCACTTTTTATTCTTCCTAAAGGTTCTTCATTTTTGCAGCAATCTTGATCTTCTCTGGCAATGACATTGTCCTCTGTCTCTGCTTGAAATATTCCATTGCTGCATGCAATTTGTCTTCCTTTCCTTGCAACTCTTGTAGACTCCCATCCTTTAATAGTTGTGTCCATAGATGGCCGCTCTTTTCCAACAACTCTGCCACTCTATGTATGTTTTGCGCAATGTTTTATGTAGTTGTTGCATATTTCTCTCTTTGCACTCAGACTGCTGGAGGCATAGTAGGTACTTTGCGCTCCTCTAGTTCCTTGATCTTCTCTTTATATTGTGTCAGGGCCTGTGCTATTTTCCCATCAGAAGATGCTTCTTCCGATTCTGCGTTGTCGAGGATGGCTTGAAATAATCCACTTATTTGTTTCTCCATCTCCTCCACTTTTTGTTGTGCTATATTTCTATCCTACCCTTCCTAGCTAAGTGCCTCCTTCAGTGAGGTGTTGTCTTCCTGCGCCAATTGTAATTTCGTTGCATCCGAACTTGCACTGCAATGAGTCTCCTGCGTGATGCTCACTTGTAATTTATACAACGCTTTAGTTGGAATATTGGGCAATGCCAAGTCCAACCTATCAATGTCTTTTAAGTTCCTCTGTGTTGTCTCCTCATCAAAGAACATCATCTCTGGTGTGATGATGAAATGAACACTTCCCTGCATTGTGATGTGCATTGTCTCTCCAGCAGGTTCTTCTTCTCTAGTGGGAGATGGTTTCTCCTTTTGTTTCTACTTCGCCCTGATCCTCAACTGCTCTAGTGCAGTTTTTACCTCATGTACTTGCTCTAGAATTGAATCTCGGTGATTCTCCACATTTTCCCATACCTCTGATAGTCTATCTTCTACTTTCATTGCTATCAGCTCCACATCATTTGTTGTCAATGATGTTTCCATGGGCTTCATGTGGGCCTTAGCCTTCTTTCTAGAACCACTTGGTTACTCGTTTGTCCTCTTCCTTTTTGGGCCTTTGGTGGTTCATATGCTTCTAGCATCTGTGTATCCTTGTCGATATTCTGCACTTATCCTTCTTCCATTGAGACTTATTGTGTCTTCGTCTGCACTTCTTCTGTGCTCACATGTTCTGTCGGTCCTCTTGGTGCCTTCTCTGTACTCGGTGGACCCTGTGTAGGACCACACTGTGACTTCTTTTGTGTCCTTATTTTCTTTCGAACTAGTTTTCTTGCCCCTAATGTACCTATTTTTTTCTTATTTTTCTTGCTAGTGTCATTCCTTCCTATCTGTTGCATGGGGACTATGCTACCCTGTGTTTGGATTTGTACTGCTGGCATTGCTCCTAAAATCTCTGGCACTTTCCACTCCTCATGCCACTCTTGGAACTCCATGTGGATTTCCTATTTCATCACGCAGTACTTCAGCTACAACCACTCCTTGGCTAGATCTTTTTTTTCCTGCAGCCACATGTTGTGGCGTGATGCCTGGAAATTCGCTATCTGCCCAAACGCCTGGACAGTTTCTGGGGATATCCTCCATGTATCTGCCAAGTTGTTCTGGATCACTTTTAAGTACTGAGCGAACATGTCATAGTTGAATTTATTTGCCTTAGGATCTGTTGTGCTTCGCAACGACGTGTAGCGCGTTGCGCCACATTTGCATGTCCTTGGTAGGAACATAGTGTATGTAGGTTCCTGCCACCCCATAAGTGCAATGAGGATGAGTAACCACAAGTAGTGGAACTCAGAGCCCCATTATTGCGTGTCCTTCCAGTCTTCAAGGAAAGAGTTCAGTAGGTAAGGAGCCCAACTCATCGATCTCCCCTTTGGGCATTGCACCGCAGTTGCTACTACTCCTACGGGCACTTCTTCTTTTCAACACTTGCGCATTAATTTGCAACCGATAAATCTTATTTCAAATCGTGTCGCAGGATCATTGATGTCGTTGATCCTAATATCTCTATTATCCCTTTATGCGCCATACTTTTCTTTGATCTCATCTGAGATGGATTTCTCCTTAGTTTTGTCTTCAAGGTATTGTTCTGGCTTCTCCCCATCTGTGGGTAGCCCTGTAATTGCTTAGATGAGGTTGACATTTATCAGAAATGGCCTATCCATCCACAAGATGCCTTCGTGCACCCTTGATAAAATTTGTTTGACATGGTTGTTTATGTGTTTCCCCCTCCCAAAGTGCGGTATGTCTAATAAGTTCATGATGTTGGTGTTGTACAGTCCTAGGATCCATTGTGCAGGCTCCAACAGTGGCGCGCCTGATGGGCCTTCTCATATTCTCTCTAGGTATCTCTATGCTGCCAAATCTGGGACCTTTATGGAATCAAAGACATCATGGTCAAAATATTTAAGGCTATTGACTCCTCCTACCATGTTATCTTCGGTCTTCACTCCTTTGAGAATTTTCGGCATCACTATAGCCAATTCTGCTTATGCGCGTTGTACGCTCTATGAACTACTCTCTGCTCATGCCTTCTTCTTCCCTTATGGGGATGATACCCCACCTTTTGGAACAGCCTCTTGTTCTATTTCATGATCTGGTTCCAGCTCTAGGCCCTGCTGCAAGGAACCTATGGTTGGTTCCTCTTGTTGCGGCCCTTTCTCCCTGGACGTGTCGAATTTCATCTCTTAGACGTCCTTTTTCGACTACTTGGGCTCCTGTGCGGGTTCCTGCTCCTCTTCTACATGCAATGCAGTTTGCTCATACACTGATGTGTGGATTTTTTCCACATACACCATTGTGGGCATCTCATTTGTTCTGGTTTTTGGCACCTGAGTGCTACTCCGTGTGTTTTGTCTAGTTCTTCTCGGTGCTCCAACCTTCGGTGCTGACATGGAGAAGAAATCTGAACTACATGATTTCAAATCAACAAATGGTAGTGAAAATTCACACTCTATCACTCTTCCACTCAGCTTTGAGTTCTTCTCCTTAGCAAATAACACAATGGGTCGCTTCCCCCCTTTTTTCGACTTTATAGCGGGATGAAGAAGTGTCAGTTGTGTCGCACTAACATTTATCATTTTTTCATTTTTTGCAGTGTTTCCTGAGCATTGTACCTTTCTACCCATTGACTCCTCTTCTAGGAACAGTGTTTTCGAACCCTGGTTTTCTTGTAGTGCACTGTTCTGTTCTACTAGTTCTATTCTATCAAGAGCCTCCATGTGCGTCGATCTATTTTTATTTGTATCCCCTTTTTACTTTTTATGGATTTTCTTCTTGTTATTTGTTTTTCTCATTTTCTCTCCCTTACTTCTACTATAATACACTATATACATATCTTCTTACTGTGTAGTAACTTTCTAGGTGCTAGGAGGTCGATTGTCCCTATACAGTTTCAGTCAACTCCCATTGATCATTCCTCTGATTTCTATACCTCCTAAATCTTTCAACTATACAACTCCCTCCTCTGTGACAATCTTCACTTCATATGCTCCCAACCAATGCATTTTGAATTTTCCTGGATGGTGAAGAAATTTATTGTCATACACCAAGACTAGGCCTCCCTCCTTGAAACTCTTCCTTTTAATATGTCTTTCATGCCAAGCTTTGTCCCTTTCTTTTTTTACTTCTTGGTGAAATCCTACTAGAATCCTATCTTCTTCCATCTCCATCAGCTGACTTAACCTTTCTTGTATTGTGCCTCGTTCTATCATGTTGGTGATTGCTGCTACGCACAGACTAGGTACCAAAAATTATAATGGAACCACTGCTTCTTGTCCATACACCAACCTGAATGGTGTTTGTCCTGTCAAATTTTTGCATGTAGTCTAGTATTCCCATAATACTGGAGGTATCTTCAAATCCCAATCATCACTGTTGAAATTGCAGATTTTTGTCAATTCATTCTCTAGGATCTTATTAAAGGCTTCCAATGTCCCATTTGCTTGAGGGTGATAAGGTGTACTCTTTTGATGATAGACCTTAAACTCCTCAGTCATAGCCTTGATGGTACTATTGATGAAGTGAGTTCCTTGGTCACTCATCAAAATCCTTAGGCATCCAAATCTAGTGATTACTTTCTCAAACATGAAGTGTGTTGTTGTCTCTGCACTACAATATTTTACTGGTGTTTCTTCTTCCCATCTCATTAAGTACTATGTCGTAGTAATGATATACCTTTCTCCTGACCTCTTTGTTGGTGGGTTAATTGGTCATGTTATCCCCCAACCTAGGGATAACTAAGGAGATTATGTCTCGAGGCTCACAGGTCCTAAACATGGAGTACTGAGAACCATATTGACTTGATCCTGGCCCTGGAGGGCCCATCTTTCTTCTTCAGCACCTCCATCCTATCAACAATAGAAACATCCATCCCATCGGCTTGTTCCTTCAACAGCAATGGGTATTTCTCCATGAGGTAATGAGTTTGGGTATCATGGTATGTGTCACTATGATTCTCAAAACATTTGAATATGTGCATCTAATTTTGTTTTACTTCATAACGTGTGCTTGGAATTTATGCCTTTTGACTTGTCCACACCTGGGGGGGATGACATGATGCCCTAGAAAGTTGGTTCTCTTGGGAGTGAGTTTCCACTAGGTGGGTTCATGAAAGGTCACCATCCATTCCCACCATACTTATCACTTTTCATCATCTTCCCTCTCACCCACCCCTTGCATTGGTTCGGGCATTGGGTTTGCCAAGCTAGCAAAGGGTTGTACCTTTCCTTGTGGGAAGAAGGGGCTAAAGGCCCAAAAGGTAAAAGTAGCTGGAAAAGGATAAAATCCAAAAGAAAAAAACCTTCATATGCTTCACCCTGGGATCCCCGTGAAAGCAATAAAATGCTTCTCAACAAGAAATGGAGGAACCCATTAAATAATAAACTCAAGACCTAGTTGGAGGATAGGGGTTCTCATCACGAGCCAACCTATTAGGTCCATGGGCATGTAGCGGTATGAAACTACCATTTAACTGGTCACCACGCCAAGGTAGTGGCTCTTGGCGGCATAACAAAGAGAAAGGGGGTCTCATCACGAGCCAACCTTCTCATCTCCGTGAAATGCTTGTGAGTAACACTGTCACCACTGGTCACCACACTAGGGCAGTGTTCCCCAGCTATTCTCTTGAAAGAAAAATTAATAAGATAAAAAGGTAAAAGGAATTGAATGGGCTTGGAAACATTTTCATCCATGACAAGGTGCAACTTACCCTCTTCAGAGGCACCCACAGGTAAGCCATGTTGATGATTGCAGTCTCGTGAGACATCCTCCAGGAGCCTAGTGTTGGGAATACCCATGTGATGCGGCATTGTTCTCCTCTGTGTGTGATTTGAGTCATCCCCTACTGGTTGGGGCATTGTTCTCCTCTAGAGATTTGATTTGTCCCCCATTAGTTGGGTGTTTCCATGTGATGGGTGTATCGTTCTCCTTTGTGTGAGAGTTGAGACGATGTGGTACTCCAGATGATTCTGTTGAGTATGACGTCCATGTGGTTGAGAACAGGTGGATGTGTCCCTAGTGGATGAGCACTAGTCGATGTGTGGATCCCTTGCTATATTTTTGAAGTGTAAGATTTGCTTGTAACCCTAATTGCGATGTAAAGGGTACAAGTCGGACCCACCATATGTGAAAGATAATTAAGGTTTAGTGTAATAATAATTATATTTCTGAGTTATTGAGGTCATCCATGTTGTTCCAAAAAACACACCTATTGTTGTGTCTGGTCTAGTATAAATAGATATGATTTCCCCATTGAGGAAACACACTCACACACAAGTCACTTGTCATTTGGAAATTTCAGCAAGTACATTTTAGGGCTGAAGTGAGCACCTCTCTTGGGCGCAATTTTCAAGGTTGTAGAGCACCCTCTTGTGTGCATTAGGGTTTTATGGTTTGGGGATCTTCTCTTGAGAACATAGAAAAGGATTGTTGGGTTTTCTTCCCTTGAGTAGAAGGGTTTCCTAGGATATTTCTTGTTTTCTTGTGCATGGTACTTCTTCTTGTGATCTAGGTTATTGCAGCACTTGTGAATGGTGTAACTTCATTTTTTTATGGTTCAAGTAAATGCTAAAATGAAATAAACCTCATGCTTGAGCCTAGCATAGTGAAAATTCAACATCGTTTCAAAGCATAGGTCTTGAAGAAGCCATTGCACAAACTTCAAGCAAGTCATCCTCTCTCTTCTATAGAACCATACGACCCTCCTAGGGTTTCCAGAAAAAGGTACAACCCTCTCTTTTTTGGGTGTTTCAACACTTTCTATTGAAAAATTGGGGCTAAAAATTGCAAAGAATTGTACGGCCTTCTTCTTAACACCTCCAACAACCTTCAGATTTCAATTCCAAGAATTTTGGATTTTTGGCCCTAGGGTTTCACAATTTTCTACAGAAATTTCAGTTTTAGTGTTTTTGCAGCTCATTGAAGAAGATTTTTCAGCTCACCAGTGTTATTTTGACTTTCAAGGCTTATTTTTGGAATTCATAAGCCCAACGAAACCTAATATTGCTAGCCTATCCTAGTCATTAGGTTTCCTATCCCAGTTGGTAAGGGTTTGTGAAGAATCTAAAAATTTGATGAACAGAACTATAGTGGAAGATAAGCTTGATGGATCAAGCAACTTCATTTCCTGGAAGTCAAGACTTCAGAGAGATGAATACATCAAAGAAGAAGCCTTCTTATTCATTTCAACACTCTCAGGTATGGTTCCTACTGATAATGATATTTGGTTAATTGACAGTGGTGCCTCTAGGCACAAGACCGTATATAGAGATCATGTGATAGACCTTGTTGAGAAAGAGACCAATCTACATGTTGTACTTGGAGATAATTCCAGATATAATGTGAATGGGGTTGGATCTTCCACATTCCAACTAGATTCTGACATACCTCTTCAGTTGAGTGAGGTATTATATGTACCTAGGATGAAAAGGAACCTTGTCTCCATTTTTGCCTTAGAATAAAAAGACTACAAGGTTACCTTTTTCTAAAGGAAAAGTTCTTGCATGGCACAAGGACTCACATATGAATTATGCTCGAGTAATTGGTGTTCAGAAAAACATCTTATACGGGTTTATTGTCCAACTACTCCAGGCCATGTTACATGATACTATCAGCTTGAGTGAGCTATGTCATAAAAGACTTGCTCACATTCATTATAGATCTCTTCCAGTGGTAGGGAAAATGGTAGCATGCCTTCTATAGATACAGGTTCAACATAAATGAGTTTGCAGAGGTTGTGCTCTTGGAAAGAATGTCAAGGGGTCCTTCTTGAGCAGTGACAAAAGATCCAAGGGAATCTTGGACTTGATACATACAAATGTGTGTGGACCAATGATTGTTTCCTCCTTGAATGCATATTTGTACTATGTGCTCTTCATAGATGATCACTCTTGGAAAACATGGATTTGTTTCTTGAAGACCAAGGATGGAGTCCTGGCAAGATTTCAAGAATTCAAAGCTCAAGTTGAGAACCTAACCGAAAGGAAGATCAAGGTGCTAAGATCAGATAATGGAGGAGAATACACCTCCAAGGATTTCAGTCATGTATTGAGGTAAGGATCAAGAGGGAGTACACAATTCCTTATAACCCTCAACAAAATGAGGTTGTAGAGAGAAAGAACAGAACTATCATTGAGGCAACCAAAGCAATGATACATGATCAGAGTCTAACTATGATTCTGTGGGCAGAAGCATACATGACAACAGCATATGTTCAGAACAAGAGTCCTCACCAGATTTTGAAGAATATGACTCTCGAAGAAGCCTTTATCGAAGTGAAGCCTGAGGTTGGACACTTCAGGATATTTGGGTGTCCAGTATACTTCATGTACCCAAAGAGAAGAGGTCCAAGATAGACCCTTTTAGGAAGAAAAGGTACATTTGTGGGATATAGTGAATCTTCGAAGGCATATTGAATCTATATCCCTGGTCAGAGACAGATTGAGGTGAGTAGAGATGTCATATTTGAGAAAGATATAACCTTTCGAAGATCCAAAGAATCTCAGATGGAGATTTACAGTGAGACAATACCTTCTCCCCCTTCAGCAGTTCAGAGGGAGGAAACCATTGTTCTAGTCGATCCAGTTTTTCCATTTGATCTAGTTTCTCCAGTTGATGTTCCCAAAGACATTGCAGTAGGCCATAAAAGGCATGTCTGAGCTCAACAAACTCTATGGGATGAATTAAGTGGATGAATTATTCCTCACCAGTTCAGAAAGACTTATTGTTGAATGCAAGCAAGCATTGACTTATAAATTCGAGATGAAGGATCTGGGTATGATGCACTACTTCTTGGGACTAGAAGTATGGAAGAGGACTAATGATATTTTATTGAGTCAAGGAAAATATATAGTGGAGATATTGAAGAAGTTCGGTATGATAGACTGGAAATCCATGCCTACACCAATGGTGATGGATTTGAAGAAAATGAACAATGCTTCTACTGATTCAGGCGAGATTGATCCAAATTTATACTGACAATTGATTGGATCATTGATGTATCTAGTTAACACTAGAACTGATATATGTTATACAGTGAATGTACTGAGTCGGTTCATGAGTCATCCAAGACAGACTCACTAGATAACAACGAAGCATGTATTGAGATATCTATGAGACATAGTTGGATATGGCCTAAGATATGCCTCCAGTGTAGACATGGGATTACAGGGATATGCCGATGCAGATTGGGCAGGGAGAGAAGTGGATCAGAAGAGCACATCCGGTTGTTGTTTTACCTTGGTGTCTGCCATGGTTTCCTGGTGCAACAAGAAACATATCTCTATAGTTTTGAGTACCTCAAAAGAAGAGTATATAGCATTGAGTGTGGCAGTTTGCGAAGCAGGGTGGCTTCAAAAGCTCCTGACAAATTTATTTGATCATGAGATAGATTCTACCATTATTCATTGTGATAACCAAAGTTGTCTGAAGCTCTCTAAGAATCCTGTGTTTCACGATAAATCGAAACGCATTGAGATAAAATATCATTATATCATAGATATGGTGCAGACGAAAGCAGTACACATGCAATACCTTCCTACACATGACCAGATTGCAGATATCTTCACCAAACTGCTTGCCAAGAAGAAGCTTGAGTACTTCCGTGAGAGAATTGGCCTGGTGGAGAATGCCTCCCTAGCTGAGAGGGAGTGTGAATGATTGCAGCATCCTGAGACATCCTCCAGGATACGTTATCCTCTTTAACTGAGTTGAGTTGACCTGATAAGGATCCCAATGTTGGGCATACCCACGTGATGGGGAATCGTTCTTCTTTGTGTGTGAGTTGAGTCATCCCCTAATGGTTGGGGCATCGTTCTCCTCTAGAGAGTTGATTTGTCCCCCAACGGTTGGGTGTGTCCATATGATGGGTGTATCGTTCTCCTCTATGTGAGAGTTGAGATGATGTGGTACTCCAGATGGTTCTGTTGAGTATGATGTTCATGTGGTTGAGCACAGGTGGACGTGTCCCTAGTGGCTGAGCACTAGTGGACGTGTGGATCCCTTGATATATTGTCTAAGTGTAATATTTTCTTGTAACCCTAATTCTAATGTAAAGGGTACAAGTTGGCCCCACCATATATGAAAGATAATTAAGGTTTATTGTAATAATAATTATATTTCTGAGTTATTGAGGTCGGGCCTGTTGTGCCAATAGACACACCTATTTCTGTGTCTGGTCTAGTATAAATAGAGGTGATTTCCCCATTGAGGAAAAACACTCACACATAAGTCACTTGTCATTTGGAAATTTCAGCAAGTACATTTTACAGTTGAAGTGTGCACCTCTCTTGGGCACAAGTTTCAAGGTTGTAGAGAACCCTCTTGTGTGCATTAGGGTTTTATGGTTGGGGGATAATCTCTTGAGAATATAACAAAGGATTGTTGGGTTTTCTTCTCTTGAGTAGAAGGGTTTCCCAGGATATTTCTTGTGTTATTGTGCATGGTACTTCTTCTTGTGATATTGGTTATTGCAACACTTGTGAATTGTGTAGCTACATTTGTTTATGGTTCAAGTAAATGCTAAAATGAAATAAACCTCATGCTTGAGCCTAGCATAGTGAAAATTCAACAAGCTATACATTTCCCTGTCATCACTGCACCTTTTGCCCAAACATCCCCATACCATCTCATCCACTTACATGAC
Organism: Picea glauca; assembly: GCA_000966675.3. Lineage (NCBI taxonomy): Eukaryota > Viridiplantae > Streptophyta > Pinopsida > Pinales > Pinaceae > Picea > Picea glauca. The sequence goes on along the minus strand of JZKD02S1671316.1, from coordinate 597,905 downwards.
CTAGATTTTTATTCACCTAGAAACATCTGACATCTAAGGAGAGTCAGCCCAATAGGACATCCTAAAACCCTCTCCAAACCTAGCTTGTAGAATAGCATAACACCTTTGAGCACTTGTTTGGGAAAGAGGGGTTTTATGCACATGTTTAGATAACTTGATTATTAGATGTGATTGACATTGCTATGATCCCTTTGACTTCTTATATGAGGGTATGGAGTTTAAATAGAATGTTGTTGCACATAAAGGATTTGAGTTATTAACGAATAAATTTACTTAGCTAGTTGTGTTGTCTTCGCTTGACTTTGACAAAGTTTTCTAAGTTAATTTTGATGCTAATAGAACAACAATTGGAGCAATGATGAGTCAAGAAGGAAAACCAATTTTCTTCTTTGATTAAAATATTAATAAGGAAAAGCAGAAATATTATGTTTATAATAAAAAAATTATGCAAATGTACCATTTAAGAGGTGGGTGCATTTTATGTTTCCTAAAGAATTTTTACTTTGCACTAATCATCAAGCATTAAGGTATTTAAACAATCAATCTCAGTTGAATCTGAGACAAATGAAGTGGGTTGAATTTCTATAGAGCTATGTATTTGTACTAAAACATAGATCAAATAGATTGAAATTGAGTTGTCAATGCCTTGAACAGAAAATCAACATTATTGTCTACTAAGAAAATAAAGGTGGTAGGATTAAAATATATGAAAAAGTAGATGAAGTAGATGCACAATTTGTTGAAACATGGAAAACAAGTAGAGAACCATGGAATAATAATAGAATCTGTATTTAAATTATTTCATTCAAAAAGGATTTTTATTTAAAAATGATCAATTGTGTATTCCAATAGGGTCCATGAAGGAAAATCTTATCAAAGAACTATATAATGGAGGATTAAGTGGATATTTTGGTATTAAAACTATGTCATTGGTTGAAGAGCATTATTATTGGTGAGGCATGTCTAAAGATGTCAAGAAATGGGTTGAAAGTTGTAGGTTTTATCAACATACAAAAGGTATAAGTCAAAATATTGTTCTATATACACTATTGTTAATACTAAAAGCATTATGGGAGGACATTAACATATATTTTGTAATAATTCAATTTTGTTGTTGATGATCATCTTTCTAAACTAACATGTTATTTTCATTGTAAGAAGACTAAAGATGTCATTAGCATAGTTTTTTAATTCTGTAAGAAAATGGTTTAATAACATAGATTGCTTAGAAGTGTGATATAGAGATAACAAATTCATTAGGCATTTCTAGAGAACATTATGGATAAAGTTGGATACTAGGTTGCAAAGTAGTTCCACCTATCATCCACAAATTGATGGGTGAAATGAGGTTGTTAAGAGAAGTCTTAAAAATGTATAAAAATGTTTAGGTGGTGAAAAGTTAGGACAATGGGATTTCTTGTTGGCACAAAAAGAGTTTGTATACAAAAAGTGAAAAGAAAAGAATGAAAATGCAAAGTTTTCTGCATACACAAGAAAAAAGTTCATGAATAAATGCAAAAGCAATTGTAGAAGAGCAATCAATTGCACAAGCAAAGAGCTCATGAAAGGAAAGAAAAGAAAATTAATTAAAGAAATTTAATTATGACATATCTCAAGATGAGTTAAAAATGAAGAAAATTGGTCTATACCTCTAATAATGCCTATGTGTTGGAGCTGTCCCTAGAGTTACAGATTTCATCCACATTTAACGTTGCAGATCTGGTAACGTTGCAGATTTGGAAAGAAAAGATGAAGGAGATTTAGTCATGACATATGTGAGGAAGGAAAGGTTATATTTGAGGAAAGAAAAGTTATGAAGAGGAACTTATAATAAGTTAAAAATGAAGAAAATTGGTCCCTACAAAATCCTGAAGAAAATACTCTATAAAATTGTAGGGATCTTAGACGAAAAGTTTACAAGAAGAATGAGAAGTTAGAAAACTAAAAAGTATTTGGTTTTTAGGTAACAAAATATAAAAAATCTCTAAAAGGTGGCAGGTAACCTTTGACATTATGTCATCGACCTCTTCTGCCGTGTAGATATGCTTCATTAATAAAGCCTTCTTCTCACAAAGATTCTTCATACAGTGAGAATCGCTTTGGCAGCTTTAGTGACATAGTCTGGCAAAGAAAGAAAGTGATTTTAACTTTTCTGGCAGTTCTTAACGATAATGAATTTAACTATCTGTTGTTCCTAAATACAATACAGTTCATGCGAGCATGGATGAGGTTACTTGTTCAGTGCAGTGTAATCATATTCCCCACCGTTTTTGGCCATGTCTACGCAATAATTGGAAGAAGAAAATACAAATTTAATAACACCACTATTGGGAGAAAATATAGATTCCAATGTTATAGATCGTAAATAAACAAAGAAACAGAAGGGAAAGAGATTTGGTAAAACTAAAGAAACGTTTCCTTGTCATCGCTATACACACTTTTATATTTGGATACAGTCAACTACGATCAAACGTGTGTGAACAGAGACAACTATCCAGACACAGACCAACAGATTCAGCATATCACAACCAGTGGCAATTAGTAATAACAGTGAATGCATATATCATCTCATCACCAAAATTTGTTCAATACCAAAATTTGATTTTAATATTAGAGATGAATTATCATTCCGATGATGCTGCGAACGTTAAAAAAGATAAACAATGCAGCAGGCTTTTAAAAATATATATAGGATTGTGTAACATAGATGATTTTAGGAGAAGAAATAAATATTATATAGGATTGTTTATTATCGATGATTTTACTGGTTAAATTTCACTATTGGATTTTTTTAATGGTTTTTTCAAAAATAAAACTTTATTTTTTCAAAAAATGTTAACATAAATTTAATAGAATAAAATTGTTTTACATAAAAATAATAAATAATAAAATAATAGAAATTATATAAATTTTTAAAAATTTGTATATTTTTATAAAACTATCAAAAACATTTTATATTTTAAAAAAAATCCATTCATTCTTAATTCATTCCTGCTTCCCCATTCATGAAATTTTCTATTCACATTGCCTTTAATTGGCATGTTGTTAAGCCATTCATATTTGTAAATATAATGTTATGGTTAAGACAACTTATTTTCAAAGCTTAAAGTTTCTTAAGGAAGCACACAATTCCAAGTCAATTAGTGAAGTGGAGTCTCTATAAAAGTTAATTCTCTGTCTCGAGACTTAGGGATGGGACGGGACTTTTTGTGGAACAAATTTTGATATCCGTATCTAAGTGTGTTTCTAAACAAGATTGTGTTTCTCTTTAATTTACAGTTTTGTTTTGCACTGGTTATAACTTTTGCTATGTATAATACTTCTTTTTCTAGTTGGATTGTACCATTATTTTCTCTACATAATATTCAATATTGAAAAAGAATATCACATCACCTTCTAAATTTAACATACTAGCATTCTTTGTGGTTAAAATTAGTTGGATTTTTTAAATTGTTGAAATCAGATTTGAGTTGTTGAGACTACAGAATGAGAATGTTTTAGGGGCCTGTTCACTACTTCAGCCTTAATTTTTGTCTAAGTAACCAAAAAGATAAAGCATAACAAGGTCCACTCCATGTTATGCTTATAAGATTTGCCGTCGATTGTATCAGTGCTTCGATTGTAACAGGAAATTGCGGTTGATGTTCTCTAATTTTAGCTTTAATGCTGCTCTCTATCTGTTAGATCATCGCCGCAACTCCAAGGAAATAACGAATGAAAACCTCTACAATGGAACTGCAATTCTGAAATTTCAGTGTCAGAAAGAACTGCTGCGGGCTTGAATCTTACGTTGACGCTCTGGTGAATGTCGTAATTATTTGTATTTCCCGTTTTCAAGACCTGCACGCAGCTGCCACTCGTCGTGCTTGAAAACAAATCTGCAGCAACAGAAAAAACGAATTGCAGAAAAGAGGAACAGAAAACGAATTTTAGGACAGAACGAAAACAGATCTGCAATCACAGAAAACACCACGCAGATCTCTTTATTTGAATGGATATTTAAAGGAAATTACATGCAACGAATGCTTCGTAAATAACGAAGCAACTCACAGTCTAACTGGTGATGAAAACAAGAAACCAAAACGCTTGCAGTTAACTAAACAATCATGCAGAAAATCGTGGAGCTAATCGCGTGCAGAAAATCGCGCAACTTCAACTTGCAACTTCAACTTATTCGTCTAACACACCCTCTTAAGTTGGAGCGCCACAATCATTTAACCTAACAACACTCAGCTTAGATCTGAGTGATACAAATGTTTCTGTGCCCAAAGGCTTTGTAAAGATATCAGCTTGCTGATCCGCTGA
>JZKD02S1671316.1:574802-590864 GCA_000966675.3 Picea glauca | reverse complement strand
TAACTGGTGATGAAAACAAGAAACCAAAACGCTTGCAGTTAACTAAACAATCATGCAGAAAATCGCGGAGCTAATCGCGTGCAGAAAATCGCGCAACTTCAACTTATTCGTCTAATAGTGCTCAGGCTGAGGTTGAGGCTGAGGCCGAGGCTAGCTTCATCATTAGCCGGCAGGATGATCATGAAGATGAAGAGGAGCAGAAGAATATTGATCTGATAAGTAGGGCACTTGACCAAGCTCTGTTCATAATTGATAGCATAGTGAGGCACGATGAAGTACTCAATGAGCCGAGAAAGAGTATGAGAAAGATTTTGGAACACAGGTTGCAGATGTTGGATATTGTAAAGGACATTGTTAAAATGGTGGGACTTGTCGTTGCAGGGGTCAAATTCTTCCAGTCATCACACTTGGGATTCGGTTTAAATATTACAGCAATACTCTGTCAGGAAGACAAAGTTAGTGTGATAACTAAAAGAAATGTTGTTAAAGTGTTTGGAGATTTTCTTGGAAGTGATATTGTGGATGAATACGATACAGAGGTTAAGCTGCTGCTTCAAGACATTCTGCCCAATGCTTCATAAAGCGCTCTTCCGTGATGTGGCATTAGAACATTGAGGATTATAAATTATTGAAGATTGAAGGTTTATAATGTATTCTAATCCCTAAACTATAAATCTCACGATGGGGAACTGTTCTCCTTTGTGTGTGATTTGAGTCGTCCCCTAGTGGTTGGGGCATCGTTCTCCTCTAGAGAGTTGATTTGTCCTTCAGTGGTTGGGTGTGTCCATATGATGGGTATATCGTTCCCTCTGTGTGAGAGTTGAGACGATGTGGTACTCCAGATGATTTTGTTGAGTATGACGTTCATGTGGTTTAGCACAGGTGGACGTGTCCCTAGTGGTTGAGCACTAGTGGACGTGTGGATCCCTTGCTATATTGTCTAAGTGTAATATTTGATTGTAACCCTAATTATGATGTAAAGGGTACAAATCGACCCTGCCATATGTGAAAGATAATTAAGGTTTATTGTAATAATAATTATATTTATGATTTATTGAGGTCGACCCTATTGTGCCAACAGACACACCTATTTTTGTGTTTGGTCTAGTATAAATAGAGGTGATTTCCCCATTGAGGAAACACACTCACACACAAGTCACTTGTCATTTGTAAAGTTCAACAAGTACATTTTAGGGCTGAAGTGTTCACCTCTCTTGGGAATAAGTTTCAAGGTTGTAGAGAACCCTCTTGCGTGCATTAGCGTTTTATGGTTGGGGGATCTTCTCTTGAGAATAGGGTTTCCCAGGATATTTCTTGTGTTCTTGTGCATGGTACTTCTTCTTGTGATCTTGATTATTGTAGCACTTGTGAATGGTATAGTTGCATTTGTTTATGGTTCAAGTAAATGCTAAAATGAAATAAACCTCATGCTTGAGCCTAGCATAGTGAAAACTCAACAAGCTATACATTTTTGTGTCATCACTGGACCCATTGCCCAAACATCCCTATACCATCTCATCCACTTACATGACCTAGAATGGTCTTCACCTAGAAACATCCCACATCTAAGGAGAGTCGTCCCAATAGGACGTCCTAAAACCCTCTCCAAACCTGGCTTGTAGAATAACATAACATCTTTGAGCACTTGTTTGGGAAAGGGGGGTTTATGCACATGTTTAGATAACTTGATTATTAGATGTGATTGACATTGCTATGATCCCTTTGACTACTTATATGAGGGTATGGGAGTTTAAATAGAATGTTTTGCACATAAAGGATTTGAGTTATTAAAGAATAAATTTACTTAGCTAGTGTTACCTTCGCCTGACTTTGACAAGGTTTTCTAAGTTGATTGTCATGCTAATAGAACAACAATTGGAACAATGATTAGTCAACAAGGAAAACCAATTTCCTTCTTTGGTTAAAATATTAATAAGGAAAAGAAGAAATATTATGTTTATAATCAAAAAAATTATGCAAATGTTCAACCATTTAAGAGGTGGGTGCATTATATGTTTCCTAAAGAAATTTTACTTTGCACTAATCATCAAGCATTAAGGTATTTAAACAATCAATCTCAGTTGAATCTGAGACAAATGAAGTGGGTTGAATTTTTATAGAGACATGTATTTGTACTAAAACATAGATCAAATAGATTGAAATTGAGTTGTCAATGCCTTGAACAGAAAATCAATATTATTGTCTACTAAGAAAATAAAGGTAATAGGATTAAAATATATTAAAAAGTAGTCTGAGGTAGATGTAGATTTTGTTGAAACATGGAAAACAAGTAGAGATACATGGAATAATAATAGAATCTATATTTAAATTATTTCATTAAAAAGGATTTTTATTTAAAAATTATCAATTGTGTATTCCAAGAGGGTACATGAAGGAAAATCTTATCAAAGAACTATAATGGAAGCTTAAGTGGACATTTTGGTATTAAAACTAGGTGATTGGTTGAGGAGTATTATTATTGGTGAGGCATGTCTAAAGAAGTTAAGAAATGGGTTAAAAGTTGTAGGTTCTATCAACATACAAAGGGTATAAGTCAAAATATTTTTCTATATATACCATTGTTAATACTAGAAGCACTATGGGAGGACATTAACATATATTTTGTAATAATTCAATTTTGTTGTTGTTGATCATCTTTCTAAACTAACATGTTATTTTCATCAATAGATTGCTTAGAAGTGTGATATAGAGACAACAAATTCATTGGGCATTTCTAGGGAACATTATGGATAAAGTTGGGTACTAGGTTGCAAATTAGTTCCACCTATCATCCACAAACTGATGGGTGAAATGAGGTTGCTAAGAGAAGTCTTGAAAATGTATTAAAATGTTTAGGTGGTGAAAAGTTGGAACAATGGGATTTAATGCTGGCACAAGAAGAGTTTGTATACAAGAAGAGGTTAATTTTCCACAGGTGACAAAAAGAAGTGAAAAGAATGAAAATGCAAAGTTCTCTGCATAACACAAGAAAAAAGTTCATGAATAAATACAAAAGCAATTGTAGAAGAGCAATTAATTGCACAAGCAAAGAGCTCATGAGAAGAAAGAAAAGAAAAGAAAATTAATTAAAAAAAATTAATTATAACACATCTAAAGATAAGTTAAAAATGAAGAAAATTGGTCTATACCTCTAATAATGCCTATGTGTTTGAGCTGTCCTTAGAGTTACAGATTTCATCCACATTTTAACGTTGCAGATTTGGAAAGAAAAGATGAAGGAGATTTAGTCATGACATATGTGAGGAAGGAAAGATTATATTTGAGGAAGGAAAGGTTATATTTGAGGAAAGAAAAGTTATGAAGAGGAATTTATAATAAGTTAAAAATGAAGAAAATTGGTCCCTACAAAATCTTGAAGAGAATACTCTATAAAATTGTGGAGATTTTAAACGAAAAGAAGGTTTACAAGAAGAATGAGAAGTTAGAAAACTAAAAAGTTTTTGGTTTTCAGGTAACAAAATATAAAAAAAGCTCTAAAAAGTGGCAGGTAACCTTTGACATTATGTCATCGACCTCTTCTGCCGTGTAGATATGCTTCATTAATAAAGCCTTGTTCTCAGAAAGATTCTTCATACAGTGAGAATCGCTTTGGCAGCTTTAGTGACATAGTCTGGCAAAGAAAGAAAGTGATTTTAACTTTTTCTGGCAGTTCTTAACGATAATGAATTTAACTATCTGTTGTTCCTAAATACAATACAGTTCATGCGGGCATGGATGAGGTTACTTGTTGTATGACGCATTTGAAGCATTCAGTGCAGTGTGCAGTTTAATCATATTTCCTACCGTTTTTTTTGCCATATCTACGCATTAATTGGAAGAAGAAAATACAAATTTAATAACATTACTGTTAGGAGAAAATATAGATTCTAATGTTGTAGATCGTAAGTAAATAAATAAATAGAAAAGAAAGAGATTTGGTCAAACTAAAAAAAAATCAAAATTTTATAAAAATTATATAAATTTTTTAAAATTTATATATTTTTACAAAACTATCAAAAACATTTTATATTTAAAAAAAAAAATCCATTCATTCCTACTTCCCAATTCATGAAATTTTCTATTCACATTGCCTTTAATTGGCATGTTGTTAAGCCATGCATATTTGTAAATATAATGTCATGGTTAAGACAACTTATTTTCAAAGCTTAAAGTTTCTTAAGGAAGCACACAATTCCAAGTCAATTAGTGAAGTGGAGTCTCTATAAAAGTTAATTCTCTGTCTCGAGACTTAGGGATGGGACGGGACTTTTTGTGGAACAAATTTTGATATCCGTATCTAAGTGTGTTTATAAACAAGATTGTGTTTCTCTTTAATTTACAGTTTTGTTTTGCACTGGTTATAACTTTTGCTATGTATAATACTTTTTTTTCTAGTTGGATTGTATCACTATTTTCTCTAATATTCAATATTGAAAAAGAATATCACATCACCTTTTCAATTTAACATACTAGCATTCTTTGTGGCTAAAATTAGTTAGATTTTTTAAATTGTTAAAATTGTAGATTTGAGTTGTTGAGACTACATAATGAGAGTGTTTTAGGAGCCTACAAACATGTTCACTACTTTAGCTTTAATTTTTGTCTAAGTAACCAAAAAGATAAAGCATAACAAGGTCCACTCTATGGCAACATTCCTTGAATTGATTCTAACAAACCACACCATATAAAAAAGAAGCTAAAAGAACCTGTCACCCGAACATTGGAAAAATAAATCAAAACGATTAATGGCATGGCTCTTCTACTTACCAAACATATGATTAATGGCATGGCTCTTCTATTTACCCAACATTAAGAATCTACAGGGTACAATCAATGGAATCAATAGTAGATATATGTGCATTTGTATTTGGACATAATGAATCTATCAACATAAGCATGAATTGACACAATTTTTTATGAGATGCAAGATAGTTTTGGAAGTTCTCAATTGCCACCACACAAAATGTAATTGGTTTTCCAATCACATTGTCATGATGGCCTTATAAGGATATACTTTTGTCACCATATTGAAAGATTGTAAAAAATACAAAATACACAGTATAGAGAGGAAGAGATGCTTGTAATTTTAATTGCTCATGCAGACATTTTGTTTCTCATGCTTTGTTTATTTATAGATAAATCAAACATGCATTTCAGGAGAATGAAAGGCCAAACATTTCCATAACCTCTGTGGGCATTTAAACGGTTTTATTTATTTCAACATTGTTTCCCTAACACTCCCCCTTAATGGAGAAATGAATTATCTACAACCCCTAATTGACTTCTACACATTTCAATTTTTTCCTTTCCAAGAGGCTTGGTAAAAACATCATCCATATTATCATTAGTATTACAATAGATTAATTCAATTTCCTTTGAGTGTATATTCTCTCCTACAAAATGATGTTGTATCTCAATATGCTTCGATTTGGCATGGTACACAAGGTTGTTGGCTAGTTTGATGGAACTTTGGTTATCACATTTGATTACTATTAGCACTTTTTTTCTTTGCCCGCATCTTCAAGAATCCACCTAAACCAAACTACCTCAAAAGTAGCATCCATTTCAAGTATCGAAGGACTCTCTTTGTTTCTTTACAGTGGTTTTCATGAGGCTTAGCCATGAATTGACTAAGGATGTTGATTGAATATGCAATGTCTGTGATCCAGGTGGATATTGGTGGCCACCCACCTATTCCAACTGACTCACATACATTTTTCATCTTGGCAGTTTCAGTTTTCATCTTGGCAGTATTTTTCTATATTTTCGGGTCCTAAACTTTTGGGGTCATGTTGAGGCCCTAAACAAGGTTTTTTGGGCTCGCCACAGTCACATTATAAACAGAGTCAGAGTGTGATGGAAACATGTGTATTCCTCAGATAGACCTTTCCAACCGGCTATCATGTGCAAAAGTTACAACCCCAGGAAGTTGAGGTACCAACTTACCCCATTGGGGCCCACGTGACTTTTGGTGCTTCATCTCCCAGGGTTAGGTTTTTGGATGTCTAGGGTTTTCTCATTACTCTTTGATGCTAAAAAGTCTTGGAGGCCTCATTGTAATGTGCTTATACGAATGTGTGTAGCTGCCACATCTCTTTTCAAAGATTAGCTACCACCATTTGAGCAAGATTGTTTCATTCTTCATTTTACAGTTTCAACATATTTTTTTATTGAATAGAAGTCAAGTTTCATTGTATCTATGTGTTAATGTTATAGATATGTGTTTCATTTTGTTATGCTCATAAATCCAGATCAGTGGTATCAGAGTGGTATGCTCTTCATTTCTTTCTCTGTGCATGTCCCCAAAAAGGTCAAGGTATAAGTAGTTGAGACTCAAACCAGTTGATCCTTTGCAATATCGGTCTCACCAAACCTGACGGTCTCCCATGGGGGAAGAAAAGAGAGACAATGGAGAAAGAAATCCCTGTAAATTGTTGCTCAAGGAATCCCTCGTGCGACAAAAGAACGAGATGATGGATAATTTTGCTCAAATCCTTTGATGACTGCCAATAAGTGACGCATATTCCTTGAGCATAGGTGTCGCCCCCTTCAAGGTATAGATCAATTTTGATATTCCTATATTTGAAGGTCGGATAGATGCGGATGTTGTAGAAAAATGGTTAAACCTTCTAGAAGGATATTTTTCTATCCATAACTTTTCCAATAGAGAAAATATCACATTTGCGCTCCTTAAGGCCATCCCCCATGTCAAACATTGGTGGGAGACTTTCTGTGAGAAAAAGGAAACATAGGAATCTCCATTATTTGTAGTTGCACCCACCTGGGGTTCTTTTAGGGATGTTATTAAGGAAAAATTCTACCATGTTGGAAGTTATGATGAATTATATACAAGACGGACCACACTACGGTAGGTAAGGGACCAACCAGTGCCATAGTTCACAAATGTCTTCCATACCTTATGCACCAAGCTAGGTATCAAAGACTCTGAGCGACATCTAGTGCTCAAGTACTGCGATAGTCTGCATAGATACATCTAGACATAAATGGATTTTTTAGACATCTCATCCTTGGGTGTGGATTATCAATATCCTATCAAAATTGAGCATAAGATTAAACAAAAGACGTAATCATTTGGGTCTGGGAACCCCTCACAGCAGAAGCATGGCAAAGGAATCCCCAACCCATCGAACAAAGGACAGAGCAAGGATGGACAGCCTCAGGACAAGCAGTCTAATCTGTAAACAAATAAGGACAATGGGAAGACAAAGAAAGACACTGGAAAGTGGTGCAATTTCCATAACAGCCCGTAGCATAACACCGTTGAATTCCACTCAAAGAAGTTATTGGTGGTTGAGGTGAAATCCTTTGAATCAGATGTGTGTTTCGACTCTAATTCAGAACTAGAAAAAGGGAGATAGACCATTGACGCAAAAACCAGTGCCACTATTGCTACCACTAAGACTGTACTAGAAGAAGGTGAGTGCCTATTTCATTCACATATGTGGGTGAAGGGTACTCCACTACACTTCATCATTGATAGTGGTAATCAGAAGAACCTCATCTCAGTAGAGGTCGTCAAGTAGTTGGCCCTACCGACAACATCGCACCCACAGTCATACACCATCGAATGGCTCTTCCAAGGGAGCGATCTCTGCGTCATCCAACAGTGTCACCTGCCCTACGAAATCAAGCCCTTCAAAGATGAGGTATTGTGTGATGTTTCTCCCCTTGAAGTTTGTGATGTTCTTTTGGGCCAACCTTATTTATGGAAACTTCATGTTGTATATGAGTCTAGGCCCCGCAGTGTTATTATTACTTTGGACAGCAAATTGTACAGGATACCGAAGGTAGTTCCACCTACTTCCATTTCTTTGATCTCTGTCAAGCAATGCAGGAACGTAATCTCTTAGACCGGGAAGTTTTTCTTCTTCGTGATTCGCGTTAATAGTGAGCGGAAGGCTATAGCCACATACATGGCCTCTGTGGTAGGTCTCTCCACGCAGCCGAAGCAAGTGGAAAAGGTCATGGAATAATACAAATACATCTTCTCCTCGCCCACTGGGGTACCTCTGCACTGTCAGGTCAAGAATTCAATCGATCTAACCCACGACGCATCTCTACCCAATTGGCCAGTCTATCGTTTCTCTCTGGTAGAAAATGAGGAAATCAAGCACCATATCCAAGAGATTCTCAAAAAGGGGCTCAGCTGACCAAGCTCATCACCTAGTGGAAGCCCAATTGTACTTTTGCAGAAGAAAGATGGGATCTGGCGACTATGCATTGATTATTTGGCCCTAAATAAAATCACAGTCAAGAACCAGTACCCAATTCCTCGAATTAACGACCTCCTTGACCAACTCAAGGAGGACAAATACTTCAGTAAGATTGATCTGAATTATGACTACCACCAAGTCCCAATAGAGCATACCAATGTATGGAAGACTTCCTTCAAGTCCAAAGAAGGTATTTTTGAATGGTTGAACATGCCCTTTGGTTTGAAGAATTCCCCAACAAATTTCATGAGGATGATAGATGATATCTCACATCCCTTCACCAATTATTTTGTTGTGGTGTATTTTGATGACACTCTCATCTTCAGCAAGAGTTGACCGGAGCACTTGCAGCATATTCAACAGGTTCTTCACACTCTATTGCAACACAAGCTATATGAAAATTTGGAAAAATGTTCCTTCGCCATGAACAGGGTCCAATACTTAGGCTACATTGTTGATGAGCATGGGGTGCATGTCGATCCAGCCAAGATCTAGGTAATTCCTGAATGGCCAGCCTCAACCACATTCACTGAGCTTCAAAGCTTCTTAGGCCTTGCCAATTTCTATCGCAGTTTCATGTTGGGATTCTCCCATATTGCATGGGCCCTTAGACAAGTGACCAGGGGTCGTGGCAAGGAAAAATTCATGTGGGGCCAGTCAAAACAAAAACAAAATTATGATTTGAAGAAGCGCTTGTGCTCAGCCCCGGTGCTCTCATTACCTGACCTGCAACATCCTTTTGATATTGAGATAGATGCTTAAAACTATGTTGTGGGCACAATTCTCACTCAACACGGACATCTCGTGGCCTATCATAGTGAGACACTATCAGATGTCATCCATAAGTACCTCACTTATGAAAAAGAAATGTACTCCATTGTACAATATTGTTGCCAATGGAGGAATTACATTCTCAGGAAGGAGACAGTACTCATCCACACTGATCATAGGCTCTACAGTTCATGCAGACACAAGGCAAATTGCATAATGATCGCCATCAGAAGTGGTCCACATACTTGCAGCATTTCCATCTCAAAATCAAGTATAAGACAGGGATCACTTGTCAATGTTTCAACGAACCTTGCACATGAGATCTATCTTTAAAGAAAATACAAACAAATCTTGTCAAGAAAGGATGAGAGATTCAATATGGAAGAATGAAAAAATATATTCACACTACTCCAATGAGTTGATCAATGAATGAATGATTGATACGATAATGATCAATATGATACAATGAATGAGTGGAATACACTCATACATAGGCATAAACATTCCATAATTATTAATTTAGCAATCAAGCAGTTAGCTTTCCTTATGAATGCATGCATGCATAATAGTGATGTTATAAATAGAAAGTCTAAAATAGAACTAGTTAGTCAACTCCCTATAAACTAGTGTGTCGAAAATAGAAATTTCTCCAACACCCCCTGAACATCACTATGGAGTAAAAATGAGTCTCAGCTACCAAGACATATTAGGTACTCATGTACAATGCAACTAATGAACATTGAGTAAAAATGAGGAAAGAGGGAAAACCACGTGGGAACAAAACCCCCCCTCAAAAGACAATGCATCAAAAGAAGAAAAGGCAGTTGCTAGGAAACCGTGTTCTTCACTCCAAGACGATCCCGCAAAGTCTGAAACTTCTTATTACTGAAAGTATTTGTGAATATGTAGAAATATTTATGGAATTGATGAAGTCCTTTGGCAACCTGTATAGCCTTGTACCTCATGATCTTGTGGACCCATCTGCACCTGAAAATATTCTTTTATAGGGGAAATGGAACCAAATGCCAATTTTGATTCTTTAGGAGTGAGTCATACTCCTTCTGCATGGTTGTTTTCCATAATGGATTTCCCACAGCCTCACTATAGTTCTGTGGATCGGAACATTGAACCATATAACAATGCATGGACATCATAGGTTTACAAGATTAAATTATATGAGAAGACTCCTCATGATGAGATCGAGTCCTCTTCAAATCCAATGGATTCCCTATAAGGATACTTGTTTCCTGAAGTGTGAATTGTTCCCTCTTGGGCATCTGCCAAAGCTTTGGCGTTGGCTTCTTATCTAGCCGTACTACCTCCTTATTTACATGTATAGAATCTGAGTGTACGGAATCATTTTTGATGTCTGGAACTGATGGAAGAACAATATTATCCACATGTTGCACTGAAGGTGCATGCAAAGAACTCTCCTTATGTGTAAGTAGTAAAGAGGATTCATCGCCAAAAAACTTAGTGAATGTATACAAACTTTATTTGTGATCCACCTCACCAATTGCAATATTGGAATTGTCGTGCACATCAAGTACAGAAACTAAATCTGATGTAAATTCAACATTTTTACCTTTCTGAGTGATCTAATCAACTGAGAGCAGATTCATAGAAAACTTTGGAACATGTAAAACATTCTCAAAACTTCCATTAGGGAGTTCCACTCTCCCCTCTCCTGATACTGCTATCGGAGTAGCATCCCCCATGAGAATAGGGGGTCTTGAGAATGAACTCAAAGAAGTGAAAAAATCATCTTTCATTGTCATATGATGTGATGTGTCAAAATCTATAATCCATGAATCAAATGAAGAATTAATTCCAATAAGAGCATGATGATTACCTTTCTTAGGAGCAAGATCTTCTTCCTTCTGCTTCTTGACTCCTTCTGGAATGAAGTTTCCAAGGTTGTTATGTTCAAGTACCTATGCCATAAGATCGATTTGTTTCTTCATGCATGTGGATTCTTCAAGATTTGGTTTATTGCAGTAAGTGCATTGCTTTCCCTTCTTCTTCTTATTGGAATCTGAAGAGTCTTTAGAACCTGGAGAATTGTTGAAGGGTTTGGAATATCCCTCCTTCTCGTTATGTTTCTCCTTTATGTTTTGTTTGGATGATCCTTTTCCATCATGCATGGTGAGTGCATGTGATTTGGGATCCTTTATTAGGCCCATCTGAATGAGTTTTTCCTTCTCATGTGTGATAGAATCAATGAATTGATCCATGGTAGGCATCTTCCAATTTGTTACCATAAGATATCTGCTAGAATTGAAAGTAGAGACATAGAAAGCATATCTTGGTCCTAGCTTAGCCAATATTGTTAGAATAAGTTGTTCCACTTGTTTAGACTTATCAATACCACAAGATGTTAAGCTCAATATCAAATATTTAAACTTAGTAAAGAAATATTGTATATTATCAAAACTTTTAGGATCCAGGGTATTCAACTCTACCTCAAGCATATGACCACACATCTTATCCTGCTTTCCAAACAAATTTTCCAAGGTGGTCCAGATCACATTTGGAGTCTTGCATGCGACAACATGAAACCATAAATCAAATGATATCAATTCAAGAAGAATTCTTGTGGCCTCATCATTTCGGTTTGTCAATCTATTCATCTCAATTGCTAATGTAGGTTATGTTTTTGTCCCCATCGTCAAGTTGTACAATCCTTTTCTTATGAGTTGGAATTCAACCTTGGGTTTCCAAACAAAATAATTGTATGGTGTGAGGATTAACACCAAGTTTGACTATAGAATATGTTTTGTATCGATATCTCCCATTGTGTCTAAGGACCCCTAAAAATTTACTCTCAATATGCAATTGAAAAAATTGAGAAATCACTACAGAAAGGGCACATCAAATGGAAAATTTGTATCAGTTTTAGGAGGCAATATTTTGGTTTCCTTTCTAAGAAAATGGTGAGGAATTTCTCCAAATGGTTAAAAACCCACTTGTAGAATGGGTCAATTTACTTCTCACATAGGTCATTTCCTCAGAAAGTTAATATTTTGGGAGAAATCACTGCAAAAAAGGAGCACTTTAAGAGGTTTTTGCACCTTGCCTTCATACACGGAGCGACAAGCTCTTGATTTTCACACTATGGTAGTGTACTAGGGTGCTACAAGTAGTTGTCACACTCTAGTAGTGTACTGGAGTGCGACAACTTCAACTTGTCACACTTTTCAACAAAGAAAGGCTGTGACACTGTCTGTTACACAAACTTTTCTCACCGAAACTCTAATTTTCCTATTTTTTGGCTTGTCTGGCTTGCTCCAAGCAACCTAGCTCTGATACCATGTCAATTTTACGTTGAAACCTGCACAAGAGTTCTAGCTAAAGAAAATACAAACAAAGCTTATCAAGAAAGAATGAGATTCAATATGGAAGAATGAGAAAATATATTCAAACTACTCTAATGAGTTTATCAATCAATGAATGATTGATACAATGATGATCAATATGATACAATGAATGAGTGGAATACACTCATATATAGGAAGGAACATTCCATAATTAAGAAAAGCAATCAAGCAGTTAGCTTTCCTTAGGAATGCATGCATGTATAATAGTGATGGTCTAAATAGAAAGTCTAAAATAGAACTAGTGAGTTAACTCCCACTGAACTAGTGTGTCAAAAATAGAAATTTCTCCAACAACACCAACCGCATCGCAGAATGCCTCAGTCGACCTCCATTTTCAGCACTAACCATGGTGCTACACTCCTGCAGTAATGAGACCTTCAAGTGGCCCCAACTCTACGAGAGAGATCCCAACTTCACCACTTCTTACAATATGTTGGGAGTAAACACAGTTGTCATTGATTTCCATCTTCAGGACGGGTTTTTGTGCCATTTGGGCCATCTATGTGTCCCATGAAGCAAGCGAGAAAAGATTATTTTTTAATCTCACTATAGTCGGGTGGCAGGGCACTTCGATGTAGAAAAGATAGTGGCTATGTTGCAACAACATTTCTATTGGCCAAAACTTCGACAGGATGTCAACAAGTATATCAAGTCTTGCACTTCCTATGCCAATTTCAAATCAATCATTGAGAAACAAGGCATGTACACCCCTCTGCCTACTTCTGACTGACCCTAGGAATCCATCTCGATGGACTACATGTTATACCATACTTCAACCAAGTAGGTAAATAATTGTGTTTTTTTGGTTGTTGATCGATTTTCCAAGATGGTGATTTTGGTCGCCTACAAGAAGAGCATCACAGCGGCGGCCACTGCCAAGATATTCTTCGAACGAGTTTGGGTAAATTTTTGGATGCCACATACCATCGTCTCAGATCGGTAGATCTATCTCCTCATCATTTTTTGGTCGAGCCTCTGGTCACTGCTGGACACCAAGCTCACCAAATCCACTGCCTTCCACCCCCATACGAATGGCCAAACCGAGGTCGTCAACAGGATGATCGTTCATATCTTGGACATGTACAATTCCAAGCATCCACACACATGGGATGTGAGTCTTCCTTATGTTTATCAAAGTTACAACACATCCATGCATAGCTCAACCCACCACAAACCATTTCAGGTGGGGTTTGGATTTCAACCATTAGGTCCCATGGATGTTGGACTACCCCTTTTGTCCACACGGGAATAATTATCCCATGCTCAAACTGAAGCCGACAAAGCCACCCAATTCAGTGAGTGAATCCAACACATTCACCAACAGGTTCATGATATTTTATAGAAGTTCAATTCCAAGTACAAGAAGCACCATGATCAACACCGGGTGCCACACAATTTTCAAGTGGGAGATAAATTTTGGTTGCACTTGTAGAAAGAAAGCATGACAGGACCCCATCGGAATATTCCTCCACTCCGCTATGGACCTTAAACCATCACCAAGGCTATGGGTGACAATTATTTTAAGTTCAACAATCCCCCCTTCCTTGGCTTGCACCCAATGTTTAATGTGGACCTCCTTTGGCCATACTTCCCACAATTATTGGACGCCTTAGGGTAGCAGAAAAGTTGACACCGACAGATCTCAACCTTGACTACATGGAACATGCATCCACTGATCATATCGTGGACACACAGGTCAAGGGAACTCGCCAACATAAGTTTCATATTTATCGTGTTGTCAAAATTGGGCAGCTTCGACACCAATGCAAGTGGCTCACCTGGGGCCAAATTCAGCATAAATTTCCTCATTTGATGGGGGAAATCAACACAATGGAGACCATTTCTTCCTAATGGGGAAAGATTGATCCACATGGGTATCGGTGGCCACCCGCCGATTCCAATTGGATCACATACATTTTTCATCTTGGTAGTTTCTTTTCTAGCTTTTTGGATCCTAAACTTTCAGGGTGATTTTGAGGCCCTAAACAACATTTTGGAGCTCACCATAGTCACATTGTAGACAGAGTCAGATTGTGATGGAAACATGTGTATATTTTTATTCCTCGAATAGACCTTTCCAATGGGCTATCATGCACCTAAAACGAAGATCGTGTGCAAAAGTTACAACCTCGAGAAGTTGAGGTACCAACTTACCCCATCGAGGCCCACATGACTTTTGGTGCTTCATCTCCTAGGGTTAGGTTTTTGGATGTCTAGAGGTTTCTCATTACTCCTTAATGCTAAAAATTCTTATAGGCCTCATTGTAATGCGCTCAAACGAATGTGCGTAGCCACCACATCTCTTCTTAGAGATTAGCTACCACCATTCGAGCAAGATTGTTTCATTCTGCATTTTACAGTTTCAACATATTTCTTTATTGAATAGAAGTCAAGTTTCATTGTATCTTTATTATTGTTCATTGTATATATGTGTTAGTTTTATAGATCTATGTTTCATTTCGTTCTTCTCATAAATATGGATCAGACTGGCCTAGTAGTGGTAAGATAGTTCAAACTTCCCACCAATTGTTGATACAAAGTATTTTCCACCACTTTTGTTCTCATGATTGTAATTCTTTTGTTCCCTTTTGTATGGACTTTTGTAAGATCAACTACAAATTTTCCTGAGAATGTTGGTGAACATTTAGATTGCAATGCAGTGTTATCGTATTTTCCATGATGTTGATCTGTAACCCTTGAATGCGGAGCCAAAATACATTGATTGATGTCATTTAGTGTCACATCCCCTTATACACCACATGGCTTAAGAAGAGTGAAAGGGTATGTAACTAGAGTTACTAGCTTGGGTGTCGAATGGTAATGTGCTTTCTTGGTTGTTAAGACGGTTTTTGGTATACTAAGTTCATGTTAGATCTCAACATCTGATTTAGAAGGTTCCAATGAGAAAAACATTGTTATGTCAATTTGATCATCAAAGGGTACTTCTCCATTCATTTTGTCTGAAATACATTGCAATTCCCCTTCATTAAAACAATTTTCCATCCAACTTTCTAATAAAGTTGGTTCTTCATACCCTTGTTTGGCCATGGAAGTTGGAACGAGTCCAAACTCCATGCAGTCTTTAGCTGGTGTTGATTCAAACAAATTATGTGACTTCTCTTCTCTTACAGTCAAATCATCTGATAAGATATATGAAATTTAAAGAGGTGAATCGACATCAAGAAGAAATTCATCCCCCTACCATTGTTAGGACTCATTGAAGGACATCTTCTCTGCCAAGATTGCAGTCAGGATCTGCGACCTTTGTAGGGGTTTTCTCTACACATGGACCCCTCTTGAGCGTTGGTTTCACCATTCATATTTACCAAATAGATGGAACCATGCGGCTCGACCTCCATTGTTCGTCAGCTAGGGTTTTAACCCAACCTCTGTGGACTTCACTAGTCAAACACTTATGTGTGGCTCAGCCTCCATTGTTCGTCTCTGTGTTTGACATGACCATTAAACTGACTTGTCTGCACACAAATTCCCAACAAACTAGTAACCAACCAACTTCTCTATGGAATCCCTTTCATGACTTCTTCTCCGAAAACATTTAGCAAACCAACAAACTCCCTTCCATAAATTTCTTCTCCTCAGGCTCAACTCAAAATTGAATAGAGGCTAGGGTTTCTACTCTTTCACGGGCTTTCCTCTACTTGTGGGCTTCAACAATTGGA
>JZKD02S1671316.1:520668-564691 GCA_000966675.3 Picea glauca | reverse complement strand
CATGGGATTCCTATGGGCCTTGGTCTTCTTTCTAGAACCACTTGGTTACTCACCTGTCCTATTCCTTTGGGCCTTTGGTGGTTCATATGCTTCTAGCATCTCTGTATCCCTGCTGGTATCTTGCACTTCTACTTCTTCCATTGATACTTCTTGTGTCTTCGTCTGCACTTCTTCTGTGCTCACCTATCATATCGGTCATCTTGGTGTCTTCTCTGTGCCCAATGGACACTGTGTAGGACCACACTATGAATTCTTTTGTGTCATGATTTTCTTTCTAATTGGGCTGCTTTCCCCCACTATACCTATTGTTGTCTTCTTTTTCTGGCTAACACCATTCCTTCCTATTTGTGGCACGGGGACTGTGCTACCCTGTGTCTAGATTTGTACTATTGGTATTGCTATTGGAATCTCTGGCACTTTCCAATCCTCGTGCCACTCTTGGACCTCCATGTGGATGTCCTGCATCATCACACATTGCTTCAGCTACAACCACTCCTTGGTTGGATCCTTATTTTCTTGCACCCACATGTTGTGGCATGCCTGGAAATTCGCTATCTGCCCAAACTCCTGGGCATTTTCTGGGGAGATCCTTCATGTATCCACCAAGTTTTTCTGGATCGCCTTTAATTACTGAGATAACATGTCATTGTTGAATTTATTTTCCTTAGGATTTGTTGTGCTTCGCAACGACGTGTAGCACATTGTGTCACATTTGCATTTCCTTGGAAGGAACATAGTGTATGTAGGTTCCTGCCACCCCATAAGTGCAATGAGGATGAGTAACCATGAGTAGTGAAACTCATAGCCCCATTATTGCACATCCTTGTAGTATTCAAGGAACGAGTTCAGTAGGTAAGGGGCCCAGCTCATTGAGCTCCCCTTTGCGCATTGCACCACAACTGCTACTACTCTTGTTGGCACTTCTTCTTTTCGCCACTTGCACATTAATTTTCAACCGAGCAATATTGTTGCAAATTGTGTCACAGGATCATTGATGTCATTGATCATGATATCTCTGTTACCCCTATCTTCGCCATACTTTGCTTTGATCTCATCTGAGATGGATTTCTCCTTAGTTTTTTCTTCTAGGTATTGTTTCAGCTTCTCCCCATCTAAGGGCAGCCCTATAATCACTACGATGAGGTCGACGTTTATCGACACTGGCCTATCCATCAACAAGATGCCTTTGTGCACCCTTGCTAAAATTTGTTTGACACATCCGTTTATGTGTTTCCCCCACCCAAAGTGTGGTTTGTCTAATAAGTTCATGATGTCAGTATTGTACAGTCCTAGGATCCATTGTGCAAGCTCCAACAATGGCGCACATGATGGGCCTTCTCATCTACTCTCTAAGTAGCTCTGTGATACCAAATATGGGAACTTTATGGTGTCAGAGACATCATGGTCAAAATATTTAAGGCTATCGACTCCTCCTACCATGTTATCTTTGGTCTTCACTCCCTTGCGAATTTTTGGCATCACTATAGCCAATTCCACTTGTACGTGTTGTACGCCCTATGCACTACTCTCTGCTCGTGCCGTCTTCTTCCCTTATGGGGATGATACCTCACCCTTTGGCGCGGCCTCTTTCTCTATTTTGTGATATGGTTCCGGCTCTAAGCCCTGTTGCATGGAACCCGTGGTTGGTTACTCTTGTTGCAGCCCTTTCTCCCTGGACACGTCAGATTTCGTCTGTTCGACATCCTTTTCCGGCTGCTTGGGCTCCTATGCAGGTTCCTTCTCCTCTTCCACATGCAATGCAATTTTCTCATACTCCAGTGTGTGATTTTGGCCACATACACCACTATGGGCATCTCGTTTGTTCTGATTTTTGGCACACAAGTGCTACTCCGTGTGTTTCGTCTAGTTTTGCTCGACACTCCAACATTCGATGGTGACATGACAAGGAAATACGCACTACAAAATTTCAAATCAACAGATGGTAGTGCAAATTCACACTCTATCACTCTTCCACTCGGCTCTGCATTCTTATCCTTATCAAATAACATAATGGGTCGCTTCCCCCCCTTTTTTCGACTTTATAGAGGGACGGCGAAGTGCCAGTTGTGTCACACTGACATTTGTCACTTTTTCACTTTTTGCAGTGTTTCCTGTGCGTTGTACCTTTCTACCCGTTAACTTCTCTTCTGGGCATAGTGTTTTCGAACCCTAGTTTTCTTGAAGCACACTCTTCTGTTCTACCAGTTCTATTCTATCAAGAGCCTCCATGTGCGTCGATCTATTTTTATTTGTATCCCCTTTTTACTTTTTATGCATTTTCTTCTTTTTCTTCTTTTTATTTGTTTTTCTCATTTTCTCTCCCTTACTTCTACTATAATACACTATATAGATATCTTATTACTGTGTGGTAACTTTCTAGGTGCTATGAGGTCGACTATCCCTATATAGTTTCAATCGGATCCCATTGATCATTCCTATGAATTTGGTACCTCCTAAATCTTTCAATTGTACAACTCCCCCCTCTGTGACAATATTCACTTCATATGGTCCCAACCAATGCATTTTGAAATTTCCTGGATGGTGAAGAAATTTACCATCATACACAAAGACTAGGTCTCCCTCCTTGAAACTCTTCCTTTTAATATTTTTGTCATGCCAAGCTTTGTCCCTTGCCTTCTGTACTTCTTGGTGAAATCCTTCTAGAATCCTATCTTCTTCCATCTCCATCAACTGACTTAACCTTTCTTGTATTGTGCCCCGTTCTATCATGTTGGTGATTGTTGCTATATGCATACTAGGTACCAAAAATTATAATGGCACCACTGCTTCTTGTCCATACACCAACCTGAATGGTGTTTGTCCTATCAACTTTTTGCATGTAGTCTGGTATTCCCACAATACTATTCGTATCTTCAAATCCCAATCATCCTTGTTGACATTGCATATTTTTTTCAATGCATTCTCTAGGATCTTATTAAAGGCTTCTAATGTCCCATTTTCTTGAGAGTGATAAGGTGTACTCTTTTGATGATAGACCTCAAACTCCTTAGTCATATCCTTGATGGTACTATTGATGAAGTGAGTTCCTTGGTCACTCATCAAAATCCTTGGGCATCCAAATCTAGTGATTACTTGCTCAAACAAGAAATGTGATGTTGTCTCTGTGCTACAATATTTTACTCGTGTTTCTTCTTCCCATCTCTCTAAGTACTATGTCGCAATAATGATATACCTTGCTCCTGAACTCTTTGTTGGTAGGTTAATTGGTCATGTCATCCCCCAACCTAGGGATAACTAAGGATATTATGTCTCGAGGCCCATAGGTCCTAGACATGGAGTACTAAAATCCATATTGACTTGATCCTGGCCCTAGAGGGCCCATCTTTCTTCTTCAGCACCTCCATCCTGTCAGTAGTAGCAGCATCCATCCCATCATCTTGTTCCTTCAGCAGCAGTGGGTCTTGCTCCATGAGGTAATGAGTCTGGGTATCATGGTATGTGTCACTATGATTCTCAAAACATTTGAATACGTTCATCTAATTCTCTTTTACTTCATGACGTGTGCTTGGACTTTATGCCTTTTGACTTGTCCACACCTGGGGGGGATGATAGGATGCCCTAGAAAATTGGTTCCCTTGGAAGTGAGTTTCCATTGGGTGGGTTCATGAGAGGTCATCGTCCATTCCCACCATACTTATCACTTTTCATCATATTCCCTCTCATCCACCCCCTTCATTGGTTTAGGCATTGGGTTTTCCAAGCTTGCAAAGGGTTGTACCTTGCCTTGTGGGAAGAAGGGGCTAAAGGCCCAGAGGGTAAAAGTAGCTAGAAAAAAATAAAATCCAAAAGAAAAAAACCTTCATATGCTTTACCCAGGGATCCCCATGAAAGCAATAAAAGGATTCTCAACAAGAAATGGAGGGACCCATAAAATAATAAACTCAAGACCTAGTTGGAGGATAGGGGGTCTCATCACGAGCCAACCTATTAGGTCCATGGGCATGTAGTGGTATGACACTACCATTCATCTAGTCACATAGTGGCTCTTGGTGGCATAGCCAAGAGAAAAGGGGTCTCATCACGAGCCAACCTTCTCATCTCCGTGAAATGCTTGTGAGTAACACTGTCACCACTGGTCACCAGGCTAGGTAAGTGTCCCCCATCTATTCTCTTGAAAGAAAAACCAATAAGATAAAAAGGTAAAAGGCATTGAATGGGCTTGGAAACATTTTCATCCATGACAAGGTGCAACTCACCCTCTTCAGAGGAACCCATAGGTAAGCCATGTTGATGACTACAGCGTCGTGAGACATCCTCCAGGATACATTCTCCTTTGTTACTGAGTTGAGTCAACCTGAGAGGGAGCCTGATGTTGGGAATACCCATGTGATGGGGCATCGTTCTCCTCTGTGTGTGAGTTGATTCATCCCCGAGTGGTTGGGGCATCATTTTCCTCTAGAGAGTTGAGTCATCCCTCAGTGGTTGGGTGTGTCCATGTGATGGGTGTATCGTTCTCCTTTGTGTGAAAGTTGAGACGATGTGGTACTCCAGATGATTTTGTTGAGTATGACGTCCCTGTGGCTGAGCATAGGTGGACGTGTCCCTAGTGGCTGAGCACTATTGGATGTGTGTATCCCTTGCTATATTGTCTAAGTGTAAGATTTGATTTTAACCCTAATTTTGATGTAAAGGGTACAAGTTGGCCCCACCATATGTAAAAGATAATTAAGGTTTATTGTAATAATAATTATATTTCTGAGTTATTGAGGTCAGCCCTGTTGTTCCAAAAAACACACCTATTGTTGTGTCTGGTCTAGTATAAATAGAGGTGATTTCCCCATTGAGGAAACACACTCACAAACAATTCACTTGTCATTTGGAAATTTCAGCAAGTACATTTTAGGGCTAAAGTGTGCACCTCTCTTGGGCACAAGTTTCAAGGTTGTAGAGCACCCTCTTATGTGCATTAGGGTTTTATAGTTGGGGGATCTTCTCTTGAGAATATGGCAAAGGATTGTTGGGTTTTCTTCCCTTGAGTAGAAGGGTTTCCCAGGATATTTCTTGTGTTCTTGTGCATGGTACTTCTTCTTGTGATCTTGGTTATTGCAACACTTTTGAATGGTGTAACTTCATGTGTTTATGGTTCATGTAAATGATAAAATGAAATAAACCTCATGGTTGAGCCTAGCATAGTGAAAATTCAACATTGTTTCAGAGCATAGGTCTTGAAGAAGCCATTGCAAAAACTTCAAGCAAGTCGTCCTCTCTCATCTGTAGAACCGTATGGCCCTTCTAAGGTTTCCAGAAAAAGGTACGACCCTCTCTTTTTTGGGTGTTTCAACACTTTCTACTAAAACATTGGGGATAAAAATTGCATAGGAGTGTACGGCCTCCTTCATCACACCTCCAAGAACCTTCAGATTGCAATTCCAAGAATTTTCGATTTTTAGCCCTAGGGTTTCTAGGGTTTCACAATTTTTTGCAGAAATTTCAGTTGTAGGGTTTTTGCAGCTCATTGAAGAAGCTTTTTCATCTCGCCAGTTTTATTTTGAATTTAAAGGCTTATGGTTGGCAGTCATAAGCCCAATGAAACCTAATATTGCTAGCCTAGCCTAGCCGTTAGGTTTCCTATCCTAGTTGGTAAGGGTTTGTGAAGAATCTAAAAATATGATGAATAAAACTATGGTGGAAGATAAGCTTGATGGATCAAGAAACTTCAATTCCTGGAATTCAAGACTTCAGAGAGATGAAGACATCAAAGAATAATCCTTCTTATTCATTTCAACACTCTCAGGTACAGTTCCTACTGAAAATAATATTTGGTTAATTGATAGTGGTGCCTCTAGGCACATGACCGAATATAGAGATCATCTGATAGATCTTGTTGAGAAAGAGACCAATCTACATGTTGTACTTGGAGACAATGCCAGATATAATGTGAAGGGGGTTGGATATTCCACATTCTAACTAGATTCTGACACACCTCTTCAGTTGAGTGAGGTATTATATGTATCTGGGATGAAAAGGAACCTTGTCTCCATTTCTGCCTTAGAAGACAAAGGCTACAAGGTTACCTTTTCTAAAGTAAAATTTCTTGCATGGCACAAGGACTCACATATGAATTCTTCCCAATTAATTGGTGTTCAAGAAAACATCTTATACAGGTTGATTGTCCGACTAGTCCAGGCCTTGTTACATGATACTATTAGCTTGAGTGAGCTATGTCATAGGAGACTTTTTCACATTCATTATAGAGCTCTTATAGCTCTAGGGAAAATGGTAACATGCCTTCCAGAGATACAGGTTCAACATAAAGGAGTTTGCAGAGTTTGTGCTCTTGGAAAGAATGTCAAGGGGTCCTTCTTAAGCAGTGACAAAAGATCCAAGGGAATATTGGACTTGATACATATAGATTTGTGTGGACCAATGACTATTGCCTCCTTGAATGGATATTTGTACTATGTGTTGTTCATAGATGATCACTCTCGAAAAACATGGATTTATTTCATGAAGATAAAGGATGAAGTCCTTGCAAGATTTCAATAATTTAAAGCTCAAGTTGAGAACCTGAATGGAAAAAAGATCAAGGTGTTAAGATCAGATAATGGAGGAGAATAAACCTCCAAGGAATTCAGTGATTTTTGTATTAAGGTAGGGATCAAGAGGGAGTACATAGTTCCTTATAACCCTTAGCAAAATGGGGTTGCAGAGAGAAAGAACAGAACTATCATTGAGGCAACCAAATAAATGATACAAATCAGAGTCTACCAATGATTTAGTGGGAAGAAGCATCCATGACAGCAGTATACGTTTAGAACAAGATTCCTCACCAGATTTTGAAGAATATGAATCTCGAAGAAGCCTTCATCAAAGTGAAGCCTGAGGTTGGACACTTCAGTATATTTGGGTGTCCAGTATTCTTCATGTACCCAAAGAGAAGAGGTCCAAGCTAGACCATTTACGAATAAAAAGGTACATTTGTGGGATATAGTGAATCTTAGAAGGAATACTAGATCTACATCCCTAGCCAGACACAGATTGAGGTGAGTAGAGATGTCATTTTTGAGGAAGAGATAACCTTTCGAAGATCCAGAGAATCTCAGATGGAGATTGACAGTGAGACAATACCTTCTCCCCATTCAGTAGTTCAAAGGGAGTCAATCATTGTTCCATTCGATCCAGTTGTTCCAGTTGTTCCAGTTGATCTATTTTCTCCATTTGATGTTCCCAGAGACATTGCAGTAGGCCATAAAAGGCTTGTCTGGGATCAACAAACTCTATGGGAGGCAGAGAGACATGCAACTCCTCGAGGTACATTCCAAGAGAGAAAGAGACCACGGTTATTTTTGAGCTATGTTTCATACATAAGCCACATCATTGATACCGAGCCTTCTTGTTGTGGAGAAGCAACAGATCAGCAAGTATGGCAAGATGTCATGATAGAAGAGTATCATTCCATCATGAAAAATGATGTGTGGGATATTGTTCTGAGACTATAAAAGAAGTTTGTAGTGACTTCCAATTGGATCTATAAGATCAAGCATGTAGCTAATGGAAGTGTCGAGAAATACAAAGCGAGATTTGTAGCTAGAGGATTCTCACAGGTGGAGGGAATTGATTATGAGGATACATTTTCTCTAGTAGCCTGATACACTTCCATCTGTACTATCATTGAACTAGTTGCATCCATGGGTTGGAAACTACATCATATGGATGTAAAGACAACCTTTCTCAATGGTGATATTGAGGAAGAAGTTTTCATTGAGCAACCAGAGAGATTCGTGATACACGACAAGAAATCTCATGTGTACAGGTTGAAGAAATCCCTGTATGGACTAAAGAAAGCACCTCGTTCTTGGTACGAGAAGATGGATGTATTCTTGATGAGTTTGGCCTTCAGCAAGAGTGTTGCTAATCCAAACCTATATTATCACATTGTTGGTGACAAGTTCTTGATATTGGTCCTATATGTGGATGAATTATTCCTCACCGGTTCAGAAAGAATTATTGTTGAATACAAGCAAGCATTGAATTCTAAATTCGAGATGAAGGATCTGGGTATGATGCAATACTTATTGGGACTAGAAGTATGGAAAAGGACTGATGAGATTTTACTGAGTTAAGGAAAATATACAGTGGATATATTGAAGAAGTTCGGTATGACAGACTAGAAATCCATGCCTACACCAATGGTGATGGATTTGAAGAAAATGAACAATGCTTCTACTGATTCAGTCGAGAGATCCAAATTTATACCGACAGTTGATTGGATCAGTGATGTATCTGGTTAACGCTAGACCTGATATATGTTATACAGTGAATGTACTAAGTCAGTTCATGAGTCAGCCGAGATAGACTCACTGGATAGCAGCGAAGCATGTATTGAGATATCTACGAGGCACAATTGGATATGGCTTGAGATATGCCTCCAGTGTAGACATGATATTACAAGGATATGTCAATGCAGATTGGGTAGGGAGAGCAATGGACCGAAAGAGCACATCTGGTTGTTTTACCTTGGGATATGCCATGGTTTCCTAGTGCAACAGGAAACAAAGCTCTGTAGCTTTAAGTACCTCAAAATCAGAGTATATAGCGTTGAGTGTGGCAGTCTGCGAAGTAGTGTGGCTTCACAAGATCTTGACAAATTTATTTGATCATGAGATGGATTCTACCATTATTCATTGTGATAACCAAAGCTGTGTGAATCTCTCTGAGAATCTTGTGTTTCACGATAAATCGAAACACATTGAGATAAAATATCATTATATCATATATATGGTGCAGAGGAAAGCAGTGCACGTGCAGTACCTTCCTACACATGAGTAGATTGCAGATATATTCACCAAATTACTTTCCAGTAAGAAGTTTGAGTACTTCCGTGCGAGACTTGGCCTGGTGGGAATGCCTCCCTAGCTAAGAGGGAGTGTTGATGATTGCACCATCATGAGACATCCTCCAGGATACGTTCTCCTCTGTGAGTGAGTTGAGTCAACCTAAGAGGGAGCCCAGTGTTGGGCATAACCCCGTGATGGGGAATCGTTCTCCTCTGTGTGTGAGTTGAGTCGTCCCCTAGTGGTTGGGGCATCGTTCTCCTCTAGATATTTAATTTGTCCCCTAGTGGTTGGGTGTGTCCATGTGATGGGTGTATCGTTCTCCTCTGTGTGAGAGTTAAGACGATGTGGTACTTCAGATGATTCTATTGAGTATGACGTCCCTGTGGCTGAGCACAGGTGGACGTGTCCCTAATGGCTGAGTAATAGTGGACGTGTGGATCCCTTGCTATATTGTCTAAGTGTAATATTTTCTTGTAACCTTAATTTTGATGTAAAGGGTACAAATCAGCCCCGCCATATGTGAAAGATAATTAAGGTTTATTGTAATAATAATTATATTTATCATTTATTGAGGTCGACCCTGTTGTGCCAACAAACACACCTATTTTTGTGTCTAGTCTAGTATAAATAGAGGTGATTTCCCCATTGAGGAAACACACTCACACACAAGTCACTAGTCATTTGGAAATTTCAGCAAGTACATTTTAGGGCTGAAGTGTGCACCTCTCTTGGGCACAAGTTTCAAGGTTGTAGAGAACCCTCTTGTGTGCATTAGGGTTTTATGGTTGGGGGATCTTCTCTTGAGAATATAACAAAGGATTGATGGGTTTTATTCCCTTGAGTAGAAGGGTTTCACAGGATATTTCTTGTGTTCTTGTGCATGGTACTTCTTCTTGTGATCTTGGTTATTGCAGCACTTGTGAATGGTGTAGCTGCATTTGTTTATGGTTCAAGTAAATGCTAAAATGAAATAAACCTCATGCTTGAGCCTAGCATAGTGAAAATTCAACAAATTATACATTTATGTGTCATCACTGCACCCATTGCCCAAACATCCCCATACCATCTCATCCACTTACATGACCTAGAATGGTCTTCACCTGGAAACATCCCACATCTAAGGAGAGTCATCCCAATAGGACGTCCTAAAACCCTCTCCAAACCTGGCTTGTAGAATAACATAACATCTTTGAGCACTTGTCTGGGAAAGGGGGGTTTATGCACATGTTTAGATAACTTGATTATTAGATGTGATTGACATTGCTATGATCACTTTGACTACTTATATGAGGGCATGGGAGTTTAAATAGAATGTTTTTGCACATAAAGGATTTGAGTTATTAAAGAATAAATTTACTTAGCTAGTGTTGGCTTTGCCTGACTTTGACAAGGTTTTCTAAGTTGATTGTCATGCTAATAGAACAACAATTGGAGCAATGATGAGTCAACAAGAAAAACCAATTTCCTTCTTTGGTTAAAATATTAATAAGGAAAAGCAGAAATATTATGTTTATAATCAAAAAAATTATGCAAATGTTCAACCATTTAAGAGGTGGGTGCATTATATGTTTCCTAAAGAAATTTTACTTTGCACTAATCATCAAGCATTAAGGTATTTAAACAATCAATCTCAGTTGAATCTGAGACAAATGAAGTGGGTTGAATTTCTATAGAGCTATGTATTTGTACTAAAACATAGATCAAATAGATTGAAATTGAGTTGTCAATGCCTTGAACAGAAAATCAACATTATTGTCTACTAAGAAAATAAAGGTGATTTGGATTAAAATATATTAAAAAGTAGTATGAAGTAGATGTAGAATTTGTTGAAACATGGAAAACAAGTAGAGATCCATGGACTAATAATAGAATCTATATTTAAATTATTTCATTCAAAAAGGATTTTTATTTAAAAAATATCAATTGTGTATTCCAAGAGGGTCCATGAAGGAAAATATTATCAAAGAACTATATAATGGAAGCTTAAGTGGACATTTTGGTATTAAAACTAGGTGATTGGTTGAGGAGTATTATTATTGGTGAGGCATGTCTAAAGATGTCAAGAAATGGGTTGAAAGTTGTAGGTTCTATCAGCATACAAAGGGTGTAAGTCAAAATATTGTTCTACATACACCATTGCTAATACTAGAAGCATTATGGGAGGACATTAACATATATTTTATAATAATTCGATTTTGTTGTTGTTGATCATCTTTCTAAACTAACATGTTATATTCATTGTAAGAAGACTAAAGATGTCATTAACATAGTTGTTTAATTCTTTAAGTAAATGGTTTAATAACATAGATTGCTTAGAAGTGTCATATAGAGACAACAAAATCATTGGGCATTTATAGAGAACATTATGGATAAAGTTGGGTACTAGGTTGCAATTTAGTTCCACCTATCATCCACAAACTGATGGGTGAAATGAGGTTGTTACTAGAAGTCTTGAAAATGTTTAGGAAGAAGAGTTTGTATACAAGCAAAGGCTGATTTTCCACCAATGACAAAAAGAAGTGAAAAGAATGAAAATGCAAAATTCTCTGCATAACACAAGAAAGAAGTTCATCAATAAATGCAAAAGTAATTGTAGAAGAGCAATCAATTGCACAAGCAAAGAGCTCATGAGAGGAAAGAAAAAAAAAGAAAATTAAATTAATTAAAGAAAAAAATTTAGTTATGACATATCTCAAGATAAGTTAAAAATGAAGAAAATTGGTTTATACCTCTAATAATGCCTATGTGTTGGAGTTGTCCCTATAGTTACAGATTGCATCCACAATTAACGTTGGAGATCTGGTAACGTTGCAGATTTGGAAAGAAAAGATAAAGGAGATTTAGTCATGACATATGTGAGGAAGGAAAGGTTGTATTTGAGGAAATAAAAGTTATGAAGAGGAACTTATAATAAGTTAAAAATGAAAAAAATTGGTCCCTACAAAATCCTGAAAAGAATACTCTATAAAATTGTAGAGATCTTAGACGAAAAGTTTACAAGAAGAATGAGAAGTTAGAAAACTAAAAAGTATTTGGTTTTTAGGTAACAAAATATAAAAAATCTCTAAAAGGTGGCAGGTAACCTTTGACATTATGTCATCGACCTCTTCTGCCGTGTAGATATGCTTCATTAATAAAGCCTTCTTCTCACAAAGATTCTTCATACAGTGAGAATCGCTTTGGCAGCTTTAGTGACATAGTCTGGCAAAGAAAGAAAGTGATTTTAACTTTTCTGGCAGTTCTTAACGATAATGAATTTAACTATCTGTTGTTCCTAAATACAATACAGTTCATGCGGGCATGGATGAGGTTACTTGTTCAGTGCAGTGTAATCATATTCCCCACCGTTTTTGGCCATGTCTACGCAATAATTGGAAAAAGAAAATACAAATTTAATAACACCACTGTTGGGAGAAAATATAGATTCCAATGTTGTAGATCGTAAATAAACAAACAACCAGAAGGGAAAGAGATTTGGTTTTCCAATCACATTGCCATGATGGCCTTGTAAGGATATACTTTTGTCACCATATTGAAAGATTGTAAAAAATACAAAATACACAGTACAGAGAGGAAGAGATGCTTGTGATTTTAATTGCTCATGCAGACATTTTGTTTCTCATGTTTTGTTTATTTATAGATAAATCAGACATGCATTTCAGGAGAATGAAAGGCCAAACGTTGCCATAACCTCTATGGGCAGTTAAACGGTTTTATTTATTTCAACATTGTTTYCCTAACACTCCCCCTTAATGGAGAAATGAATTATCTACAACCCCTAATTGACTTCTACACATTTCAATTTTTTCCTTTCCAAGAGGCTTGGTAAAAACATCATCCATATTATCATTAGTATTACAATAGATTAATTCAATTTCCTTTGAGTGTATATTATCTCCTACAAAATGATATTGTATCTCAATATGCTTCGATTTGGCATGGTACACAAGGTTGTTGGCTAGTTTGATGGAACTTTGGTTATCACATTTGATTACTATTAGCACTTTTTTTCTTTGCCCGCATCTTCAAGAATCCACCTAGACCAAACTGCCTCAAAAGTAGCATCCATTTCAAGTATCGAAGGACTCGCTTTGTTTCTTTACAGTGGCTTTCACGAGGCTTAGCCATGAATTGACTAAGGATGTTGATTGAATATGCAATGTCTGTGATCCAGGTGGATATTGGTGGCCACCCACCTATTCCAACTAGCTCACATACATTTTTCATCTTGGCAGTTTTAGTTTTCATCTTGGCAGTATTTTTCTATATTTTCGGGTCCTAAACTTCTAGGGTCGTGTTGAGTCCCTAAACAAGGTTTTTTGGGCTCACCACAGTCACATTATAAATAGAGTAAGAGTGTGATGGAAACATGTGTATTCCTTAGATAGACCTTTCCAACCGGCTATCGTGTGCAAAAGTTACAACCCTGGGAAGTTGAGGTACCAACTTACCCCATTGGGGCCCACATGACTTTTGGTGCTTCATCTCCCAAGGTTAGGTTTTTGGATGTCTAGGGTTTTCTCATTACTCCTTGATGCTAAAAAGTCCTGGAGGCCTCATTGTAATGTGCTTATACGAATGTGTGTAACTGCCACATCTCTTCTCAAAGATTAGCTACCACCATTCGAGCAAGATTGTTTCATTCTGCATTTTACAGTTTTAGCATTTTTTTTATTGAATAGAAGTCAAGTTTCATTGTATCTATGTGTTAATGTTATAGATATCTGTTTCATTTTGTAATGCTCATAAATCCAGATCAGTGGTATCAGAGTGGTATGCTCTTCATTTGTTTCTCTATGCATGTCCCCACAAAGGTCAAGGTATAAGTAGTTGAGACTCAAACCAGTTGATCCTTTGCAATATCGGTCTCACCAAACCCGACAGTCTCCCATGGGGGAAGAAAAGAGAGACAATGGGGAAAGAAATCCCTGTAAATTGTTGCTCAAGGAATCCCTCGTGTGACAAAAGAACGAAATGATGGATAATTTTGCACAAATCCTTTAACGACTGCCAACAAGTGACGCATATTCCTTGAGCAGAGGCATTGCCCCCTTCAAGGTATAGATCAATTTTGATATTCCTATATTTGAAGGTCGGATAGATGCGGATGTTGTAGACAAATGGTTAAACCTTCTAGAAGGGTATTTTTCTATCCATAACTTTTTCAATAGAGAAAATATTACATTTGCGCTCCTTAAGGCCATCCCCCATGTCAAACATTGGTGGGAGACTTTTTGTGAGAAAAAAGAAACATAGGAATCTCCATTATTTGTAGTCGCACCCACCTGGGGTTCTTTCAAGGATGTTATTAAGGAAAAATGCTACCATGTTGGAAGTTATGATGAATTATATACAAGACGGACCACACTATGGTAGGAAAGGGACCAACCAGTGCCATAGTTCGCAAATGTCTTCCATACCTTACACACCAAGCTAGGTATCAAAGAATCTGAGTGACATCTAGTGCTCAAGTACCACGATAGTCTGCATAGATACATCCAGACATAAATGGATTTTTTAGACATCTCGTCCTTGGGTGTGGATTATCAATATCTTATCAAAATTGAGCATAAGATTAAACAAAAGACGTAATCATTTGGGTTTGGGAACCCCTCACAGCAAAAGCAGGGAAAAGGAATCCCCAACCCATAGAACAAAGGACAGAGCAAGGATGGACAGCCTCAGGACAAGCAGTCTAAGCTATAAACAATTAAGGACAATGGGAAGACAAAGAAAGACACTGGAAAGTGGTGCAATTTCCATAACAGCCCATAGCATAACACCGTTGAATGCCACTCAAAGAAGTTATTGGTGGTTGAGGTGAAAGCCTTTGAATTAGATGTGGGTTTCGACTCTAATTCATAACTAGAAAAAGGGAGATAGACCATTGACGCAAAACCCAGTGCCATTGTTGCTACTACTAAGCATGAACTAGAAGAAGGTGAGTGCCTATTTCATTCACAGATGTGGGTGAAGGGTACTCCACTACACTTCATCGTTGATAGTGGTAATCAGAAGAACCTCATCTTAGTAGAGGTCATCAAGCAGTTGGCCCTGTCGAAAACACCGCACCCACAGTCGTACACCATCGAATGGCTCTTCCAAGAGAGAGATCTCCGCGTCATCCAACAGTGTCACCTGCCCTACAACATCAAGCCCTTCAAAGATGAGGTATTGTGTGATGTTGCTCCCCTTGAAGTTTGTGATGTTCCTTTGGGCCAACCTTATTTATGGAAACGTCATGTTGTATATGAGTCTAGGCCCTGCAGTGTTATTATTACTTTGGACAGGAAATTGTACAGGATACCCAAGGTAGTTCCACCTACTGCCATTTCTTTGATCTCTGTCAAGCAATGCAGGAAAGTAATCTCTCAGATCGGAAATTTTTTCTTCTTCATGATTCGCATTAATAGTGAGCGGAAGGTCATAGCCACATCCATGGCCTCTGCGGTAAGTCTCTCCAGCAGCAAAAGTAAGTGGACAAGGTCATGGAATAATACAAATACATCTTCTCCTCACCCATTGGGGTACCTCTGCACTGTCAAGTCAAGAATTCAATCGATATGACCCCCTGATGCATCTCTACCCAATTGTTCAGTCTATCGTTTCTCTTTGGTAGAAAATGAGGAAATCAAGCACCAGATCCAAGAGATTCTCAAAAAGGGGCTCAGCCGACCAAGCTCATCACCTAGTGGAAGCCCAGTTGTACTTATGCAGAAGAAAGATGGGACCTGGCGACTATGCATTGATTATTTGTCCCTAAATAAAATCACAGTCAAGAACCACTGTCCAATTCCTCAAATTAACGACCTCCTTGACCAACTCAAGGGGAACAAATAATTCAGTAAGATTGATCTGAATTTCGACTACCACCAAGTCCCACTAGAGCATACCAATGTATGGAAGACTTCCTTCAAGTCCAAAGAAGGTCTTTTTGAATGGATGGACATGCCCTTTGGTTTGACGAATTCCCCAACAAATTTCATGAGGATGATAGATGATATCTCGCAGCCTTTCACCAATTCTTTTGTGGTGGTGTATTTTGATGACATTCTCATCTTCAGCAAGAGTTGATCGGAGCACTTGCAGCATATTCAACAGGTTCTTCACACTCTGTTGCAACACAAGCTATATGAAAATTTGGAAAAATGTTCCTTCGCCATGAACAGGGTCCAATACCTAGGCTACATTGTTGATGAGCATGGGGTGCATGTCGATCTAGCCAAGATCTAGGTAATTCCTGACTGGCGAGCCCCAACCACATTCACTGAGCTTCAGAGCTTCTTAGGCCTTGCCAATTTCTATCGCAGTTTCATGTTGGGATTCTCCCATATTGCATGGGCCCTTAGCCAAGTGACCAGGGGTGGTGGCAAAGAAAAATTCATGTGGGGCTAGTCAAAACAATTTTTTTTTTATGATTTGAAGAAGCTCTTGTGCTTAACCCCGGTGCTCTCATTACCCGAACTGAAACATCCTTTTGATATTGAGACAGATGCTTAAAACGATGTTGTGAGCGCAATTCTCACTCAACAGGGACATCTCGCGGCCTATCATAGTGAGACACTATCACATGTCATCCATAAGTACCTCACTTATGAAAAAGAAATGTACTCCATTGTACAATATTGTTGCCAATGGAGGAATTACATTCTCAGGAAGGAGACAGTCATCCACACTGATAATAGGCCTCTGTAGTTCATGCAGACACAAGGCAAATTGTAGAATGATCGTCATCATAAGTGGTCCACATACTTGCAGCATTTCCATCTCAAAATCAAGTATAAGATAGGAATCACTTGTCAATGTTTCAATGAACCCTACACATGAGATATATCTTTAAAGAAAATACAAACAAATCTTGTCAAGAAAGGATGAGAGATTCAATATGGAAGAATGAAAAAATATATTCACACTACTCCAATGATTTGATAAATGAATGAATGATTGATACGATGATGATCAATATGATATAATGAATGAGTGGAATATACTCATACATAGGCATGAACATTCCATAATTAATAATTTAGCAATCAAGCAGTTAGCTTTCATTATGAATGCATGCATGCATAATAGTGATGTTATAAATAGAAATTCTAAAATAGAACTAGTTAATCAACTCCCTCTAAACTAGTGTGTCAAAAATAGAAATTTCTCTAACACCCCCTGAACATCACTATGAAGTAAAAATGAGTCCCGACTACCAGGCCATATTAGGTACTCATGTACAATGCAACTAATGAACATTGAGTAAAATGAGGAAAGAAGGAAAACCACATGGGAACAACCCCCCCCCAAAAAAGACAATGAATCAAAAGAATAAAAGGTAGTTGCTAGGAAACCGTGTTCTTCACTCCAAGACGATCCTGCAAAGTCTGAAACTTCTTACTAAAAGTATTCGTGAATATGTAGAAATATTTATGGATCTAATGAAGTCCTTTGGCAACCTGTCTAGCCTTGTACCTCATGATCTTGTGGACCCATCTGCACCTGAAAATATTCCTTTATAGTGGAAGTGGAACCAGATCCCAAGTCTTATTCTTTAGGAGTGAGTCATACTCCTTTTGCATGGTTTTTTTCCATAATGGATTTCCCACAGCCTCACTATAGTTCTGTGGATCGGAACATTGAACCATATAACAATGCATGGACATCATAGGTTTAGAAGATTAAATTATATGAGAAGACTCCTCATGATGAGATCGAGTCCTCCTTTAATCCAATGGATTCCCGACAAGAACACTTGTTTCTTGAAGTGTGAACTGTTCCCTCTTGGGCATCTGCCGAACCTTTGGTGTTGGTTTCTTATTTGGTTGTAGTACCTCCTTATTTACATGTATAGAATATGAGTGTGTGGAATCATCTCTGATGTCTGGAACTGATGGAAGCACAATATTATCCGCATGTTGCACTGAAGGTGCATGCAAAGCACTCTCCTTATGTGTAAGTAGTAAAGAGGAGTCATCGCCAACAAACTTAGTGAATGTATACAACCTTTTATTTGTGATCCACCTCACCAATTGCAATATTGGAATTGTCATGCATATCAAGTACAGAAACTAAATCTGATGTAAATTCAACATTTTTACCTTTCTGAGTGATCTGATCAACTGAGAGAAGATTCATACAAAGCTTTGGAACATGTAAAAAATTCTCAAAACTTCCATTAGGAAGTTCCACTCTCCCTTCTCCTGATACTAGGGGGTCTTGAGAATGAACTCAAAGAAGTGAAAAATTCATCTTTCGTTGCCATATGATGTGATGTGCCAGAATCTATAATCCATGAATCAAATGAAGAATTATTTTCAATAAGAGCATGATGATTACCTTTCTTAGGAGAAAGATCTTCTTCCTTCTTCTTCTTGACTCCTTCTGGAATGAAGTTTCCAAGGTTGTTATGTTCAAGTA
Source organism: Picea glauca (assembly GCA_000966675.3). NCBI lineage: Eukaryota > Viridiplantae > Streptophyta > Pinopsida > Pinales > Pinaceae > Picea > Picea glauca. Next base: position 546,485 of record JZKD02S1671316.1, on the reverse strand, counting down.
CCTATGCCATAAGATTGATTTGTTTCTTCATGCATGTGGATTCTTCGGGATTTGGTTTATTGCAGTAAGTGCACTTCTTTCCCTTCTTCTTCATATTGGAATCTGAAGAGTCTTTGGAACCTGAAGAATCGTTGAAGGGTTTGGAATATCCCTCCTTCTCGTTATGTTTCTCCTTTATGTTTTGTTTGGATGATCCTTTGCCATCATGCATGGTGAGTGCATGTTCTTTGGGATCCTTTATTAGGCCCATCTGAATGATTTTTTCCTTCTCATGTGTGATAGAATCAATGAATTGACCCATGGTAGGCATCTTCTAATTTGTTCCCATAATATATCTGCTAGAATTGAAAGTGGAGACATAGAAAGCATATCCTAGTCCTAGCTTAGCCAATATTGTTAGAATAAGTTATTCCACTTGTTTAGACTTATCAATACCACAAGATGCTAAGCTCAATATCAAATATTTAAACTTAGTAAAGAAATATTGTATATTATCAAAACTTTTAGGATCCAGGGTATTCAACTCTACCTCAAGCATATGACCACACATCTTATCCTACTTTCCAAACAGATTTTCAAAGGTGGTCCAGATCACGTTTGGAGTCTTGCATGAGACAACATGAAACCATAAATCAAATGATATCAATTCAAGAAGAATTCTTCTGGCCTCATCATTTTGGTTTGTCCATCTAGTCATCTCAATTGCTAATGTAGGTTATATTTTGTCCCCATCGTCAAGTTGTACAATCCTTTCCTTCTGAGTTGGAATTCAACCTTGGGTTTCCAATCAAAATAATTGTATGGTGTGAGGATTACCACCAAGTTTGACTATAGAATATGTTTCGTATCGATCTATCCCACTGTGTCTAAGGACCCCTAAAAATTTACTCTCAATATGCAATTGAAAAAATTGAGAAATCACTGTAGAAAGGGCACATCCAATGGAAAATTTGTATCAGTTTTAGGAGGCAATATTTTGGTTTCCTTTCTGAGAAAACGGAGAGGAATTTCTCCAAATGGTTAAAAACCCACTTGCAGAATGGGTCAATTTACTTCTCACGTAGGTCATTTCCTCATAAAGTTAACATTTTGGGAGAAATCGCTGCAAAAGAGGAGCACTTTAAGAGGTTTTCACACCTTGCCTTCATACACAAAGCGACAAGCTCTTGATTGTCACACTATGGTAGTGTACTAGGGTGCTACAAGTAGTTGTCACACTCTAGTAGTGTACTGGGGTGCGACAACTTCAACTTGTCGCACTTTTCGTCAAAGAAAGGCTGTGACACTGTCTATTACACAAATGTTTCTCATCGAAACTCTGATTTTCCTATTCTTTGGCTTGTCTGGCTTGCTCCAAGCAGTGTAGCTCTAATACCATGTCAATTTTACGTCAAAACCTGCATAAGAGTTCTAGCTAAAGAAAATACAAACAAATCTTATCAAGAAAGGATGAGATTCAATATGGAAGAATGAGAAAATATATTCAAACTACTCCAATGAGTTGATCAATCAATGAATGATTGATACAATGATGATCAATATGATACAATGAATAAGTGGAATACACTCATATATAGGCAGGAACAAACCATAATTAAGAAAATCAATCAAGCAGTTAGCTTTCCTTAGGAATGCATGCATGCATAATAATGATGCTCTAAATAGAAAGTTTAAAATAGAACTAGTGAGTTAACTCCCATTAAACTAGTGTGTCAAAAATAGAAATTTCTCCAACAACACCAACCGCGTCACATAATGCCTCAGTCGACCTCCATTTGCAGCACTAACCATGGTGCTACACTCCTGCATCCATGAGACCTTCGGATGGCCCCAACTCTACGAGAGAGATCCCAACTTCGCCACTACCTACCATATGTTGTGCGTAAACACAGTTGTCATTGATTTCCATCTTCAGGACGAGTTTTTGTGCCATTTGGGCTATCTATGTGTCCCATGAAGCAAGCGAGCAAAGATTTTTTTTTAATCTCACTATAGTCAGGTGGCAGGACACTTCAGTGTAGAAAAGATAGTGGCAGTGTTGCAACAACATTTCTATTGGTCGAAACTTCAACAGGATGTCAACAAGTATATCAAGTCTTGCACTTCCTGTGCCAATTCCAAATCAATCATTAAGAAACAAGGCATGTACACCCCTCTACCTACTCCCGACTGGCCCTGGGAATCCATCTCAATGGACTACATGTTATACCATCCTTCAACCAAGCAGGTAAATGATTGTGTTTTTTTGGTTGTTGATCGATTTTCCAAAATGGCGATTTTGGTCACCTGCAAGAAGAGTATCATAGCGAAGGCCACTGCCAAGATATTCTTCGAACGAGTTTGGGTACATTTTTTGATACCACATACCATCATCTCATATCGATAGATCTAGCTCCTCATCATTTTTTGGTCGAGCCTCTGGTCACTGCTAGACACCAAGCTCACCAAATCCACTGCCTTCCACCCCCATATGAATGGCCAAACCGAGGTCGTCGGCAGGATGATCGTTCATATCTTTCACATGTACAATTTCGAGCATCCACACACATGGGATGTGAGTCTTCCCTATGTTTAGCAAAGTTACAACACATCCATACATAGCTCAACCGACCACGAACTATTTCAGGTGGGGTTTGGATTTCAACCATTAGGTCCCATGGATGTTTCACTACCCCTTGTGTCCACATGGGAATAATCATCCCATGCTCAAACTGAAGCCGAAAAAGCCACCCAATTCAGTGAGTGAATCCAACACATTCACCAATAGGTTCAGGATATTTTATAGAAGTTCAATTCCAAGTACAAGAACCACCATGATCAACACCGGGTGCCACACAATTTTCAAGTGGGAGATAAATTTTGGTTGCACTTATAGAAAGAATGCATGAAAGGACCCCATTGAAATATTCTTCCACTCTGTTATGGACCTTAAACCATCACCAAGGATATGGGTGACAATTATTTTAAGTTCAACAATCCCCCCTTCCTTGGCTTGCACCCAGTGTTTAATGTGGACCTCCTTTGGCCATACTTCCCACAATTATTGGGCGCCTTAGAGGTAGCAGAAAAGTTGACACCGAAAGATCTCAACCTTGACTACATGGAACATGCATCCAATGATCATATCGTGGACACACAAGTCAAGGGAACTCGCCAACAGAAGTTTCATATTTATCGTGTTGTCAAAATGGGGCAGCTCCGACACCAATGCAAGTGGCTCACCCGGGGCCAAATTCAGCAAAAATTTCCTCATTTGATGGGGTAAATCAACACAATGGAGACCATTTCTTCCTAATGGGAAAGGATTGATCCAGGTGGGTATCGGTGGCCACCCACCTATTCCAATTGGCTCATACAATTTTCATCTTGGTAGTTTCTTTTCTAGCTTTTTGGGTCCTAAACTTCCGGGTTTGTTTTGAGGCCCTAAACAACATTTTGGGGCTCACCATAGTCACATTGTAGACGGAGTCAAATTGTGATGGAAACATGTGTATATTTTAATTCCTAGGATAGACCTTTCCAATGGGCTATCGTGCACCTAAAACGAAGATCGTATGTAAAAGTTACAACCCCGGGAAGTTGAGGTGCCAACTTACCCCATCGAGGCCCACATGACTTTTGGTGCTTCATCTCCTAGGGTTAGGTTTTTGGATGTCTAGAGGTTTCTCATTACTCCTTAATGCTAAAAATCCGTATAGGCCTCATTGTAATGCGCTCAGATGAATGTGTGTAGCCACCACATCTCTTCTTAGAGATTATCTACCACCATTCGAGCAAGATTGTTCATTAAGCATTTTATAGTTTCAACATATTTCTTTATTGAATAGAAGTCAAGTTTCATTGTATCTTTGTTATTGTTCATTGTATATCTATGTTAGTTTTATATATCTATGTTTCATTTCATTCTTCTCATAAATCTGGATCAGACTGGCCTGGTAGTGGTAAGATAGTTCAAAGTTCCCATCAATTGTCGATACAAAGTATTTTCCACCGCTTTTATTCTCATGATTGTAATTCTTTTGTTCCCGTTGGTATGGACTTTTGTAAGATCAACTACAACTTTTCCCGAGAATGTTGGTGAAGATTTAGATTGCAATGTAGTGTTATCGTATTTTCCATGATGTTGATCTGTAACCCTTGAATGCAGAACCAAAATACGTCAGTTGATGTCATTTAGTGTCACGTCCCCTTGTACGCCACATGGCTTAAGAAGAGTGAAAGGGTATGTAACTAGAGTTACTAGCTTGGGTGTCGAATGGTAACGTGCTTTCTTGGTTGTTAAGATGGTTTTTGGTATACTAAGTTCATGTTAGATCTCAACATCTGATTTAGAAGGTTCCAATGAGAAAAACTCTGTTATGTCAATTTAATCATCAAAGGGTACTTCTCCATTCATTTTGTCTGAAATACATTGCAATTCCCCTTCATTAAAACAATTTTCCATCCAACTTTCTAATACAGTTGGTTCTTCATACCCTTGTTTGGCCATGGAAGTTGGAGCAAGTTCAAACTCCATGCAGTCTTTAGCTAGTGTTGATTCAAACAAATTATGTGACTTCTCGTCTCTTACAGTCAAATCATCCCATAAGATATGTCAAATTGCAAGAGGTGAATCGACATCAAGCAGAAATTCATCCCCCTACCATTGTTAGGACTCATTGAAGGACATCTTCTCTACCAAGATTGTAGTCAGGATCTGTGACCTTTGTAGGGGTTTTCTCTACACAGGGACCCCTCTTGAGCATTGGTTTCACCATTCATATTTACCAAATAGATGGAACCATGTGGCTCAGCCTCCATTGTTCGTCAGCTAGGGTTTTAACCCAACCTCTGCGACCTTCACTCACTAGTCACTTGCGGACTTCACCAGTCAAACATCTATGTGTGGCTCAGCCTCCATTGTTCGTCTCTGCATGCAACATGACCATCAAAATGACTTGTTTGCACACAAATTCCAAACAAACTAGTAACCAACCAACTTCTCTATGGACTCCCTTTCATGAATTCTTCTCCGCAAACATTCATCTTGGAGACATTTTTGTTGGAGATTACTCATGAGTTACAAGGATGAATTGAACTTTCTTCATTTAGGAGAAGTTGCCCTTTCCCGAGAGTGCATCCTTTGTTCGCCAATAGATCTGCTTCACTATTCGAGTTTCTGAGGATGTGGTAGAATTTGTAGGAGTCAAAGTCGAGCAGGATTCTCTTTAATCTGGTAAGAGTTTTGTTGAGACTTGCGTTGGTGAACAATTTATCCGTGTTTAATTTTTTTATTAAAATCTCTGAGTCTCCGAGAGCTTGGAATTCTTTGTATCCTCTGTCTCTGACTATTTGGCAAGCTTTGAGCAGGGCTTGGATCTGAGCTTGATTGTTGGTTTTCTGCCTGATGCCCCAACAAAAACTGTCCCTTCTTGAGCCGTCCGAGTCATAGATGACTCCTCCTGCTCTTGTTGTCCCAGGATTTCCTTTGGAGGCTCCATCGAAGAAGATCGTGGTGATTTTTTGACTTCTCCACCATTCTTGGATGGTAGCTTCGGAGTCTCTTTTTTTCCACACCGGGTTCACTTCTTGAGGAGCTGACAACTGCTTCCGAGGGTGGGGCGAAAGGGGGCCCAGCCACCTTTCTTCTTCAGGGAGCAGCAAGGCACAATCTGAAAAATATTGTTGTTGAAATGCTTCCAGGAGGAAGGCTTTGGCCTTTGCTGCTACCAAAAAAGGGGCTTGCTGCTTTTCATTGAAGATCAGATCATTCCGGGTCAGCCAGATCTGCCAGCAAACATATTTGGGAATGGCATTCCAGACTTTCCTCCAGAATGATTTGTTGGGGATCTTTATAGGATAGCATTGGTTCCAGGCATCAAATAGATCTGCAACAGAGTGAAATTGAGGGACTGTGATTTTTAAGTCATGAAGAATGAGACTCCAAACTTCTTTAGCAAAGTTGCAGTCCATGAAAAGATGCTTAGCTGTTTCTGAACTGCTTCTGCACAGCTCGCATCTATGTGGCCCAGCTATGCTTTTTTTTTCCAGATTGTCTCTCGTTAACAGCTTGTTGTGAACCAGATTCCAAAAGAAGAAATTTACCTTGGGTAATGCTAGCGGATCCCAGACTTTCCTCCAAAATTCTGGGGGTTTACTGCTATTCCTGCTTGGCTGAAGAGCGTTGTAGGCTTCTGCTATTGTATATCTGCCAGACTTCCCCCACCCCCAGCTATCTTTCATTTTCCGGTTCACTGGAGCTGCTTCTGCCAATAGCTCTTATAAAATGTGTTTTTGCTTCTTTAGGCATTCTGGAACTCCAAAGAAGTCCCACCCTTTCCAGTCATCATGACTGTCCCAATTGGATAAGTCATAGACACGATTTATCCTTGCACTCTTCAGCCAATCTTTTAAATCTGTGATTTCTTCATTGTCTTCTAAGGGTTCTCGATCCATTATATGATCACACCACAGGTTAATGTTCTTGCCATTGCCTGGGATCCTATACGCCTTTCCCTTGAAGAATTTTAAACTCTTGTTACATAAATGCCATACCTGCGTGCTGGGATGTGTTTGGCTCTCTTGCAGGTCTCTGATCGAAACTGTATGAGCATATTTCGCCTTCAAGATTTCACTTACAGGGTGCTTGGGATTTTTGAAGAGGTTCCATAAGATTTTGCCTCCAAACGCCAGGTTGACTGTTGTTGGGTCCCGTATTTGCAAGCCGCCCTCGTATGTTGGACGTTTGACCATTTCCCACTTGACCAGATGAAATTTTCGGTGATTCTCTTTTCCCCCCTGCCACAGGAAATCGCGTAGCAGTTTGGATATTTGGTCGGTCACACTTTTTGGGGCGTGAAGGAAGGTTGATTGATATAAAGGAAGCACAGATAACACTTCCTTAATCAGGGTGACCTTGCCTCCCTTGGTGAGCCAATAGCCTCCCCATGCAGATAGTTTTGTTTTTATTTTGCTAATGGTGTCTGTCCACAACGACCTCTTATTGCAGTAGTTAGTGATGGGGAGGCCGAGATAGTTGATCTTTTCCCAATGGGCATGGCCTGTGAAGCCAAGAGCGTTGGAGATGCCTGTGAGCTCTTGCTGCCTGATGTTCCAACCATAAATTGCACTTTTTCTTTCATTGATTGAGGCACCAAAGACCCTGCAGTAGCATTTTAGGACTGTGTCAAATTCCTTTGCTATTCTGACAGAGGCACCTCCCAAGAGTAGGGAGTCATCAGCGAACAGGGAATGATTCTGAGCTGGAGAGGAAATGGAAGGTTTTAGACCTGGTAGGGAGCCTGAGGCTTGTTCTGCTGTTAACTTTCTGCTGAGGGAATCCGCCATCAGGATATATAGGAAAGGAGAGAGCGGGCATCCCTGCCTGAGGCCTCTCTGAGCTTGAAAAAAAGGGGTAGGGAGACCGTTTATGAGAGGGGAAATCCAGGGATTGTCAGTGCATGCTGAGATGAGATTAAGAAAATGGGAGGAGAAACCATAATAAAGTAGGACTTTGAAGAGAAAGGATCGATTGACTCAGTCAAAGGCATTGGCCATGTCGAGTTTGATTAGCATGCCTTTTTCTTTTCATTGCTTACTTGAGTGAATGATCTCTTGAACTTGAATGACATTATCTAGAATGTGCCTGCCTTCTACGAAGCCACCTTGATTGTTGGAGATCAACCTATTGAGCAATGGCTTGATCCTGTTAGCTAGGAGCTTTGCCAGAATTTTGTAAGAGGCGTTGCACAGCGATATGGGCCTAAATATGGCGAAGGTTTCAGGGTTGGTTTCTTTTTGGATAAGGGCAAGATAGGTGGAATTAGTTCCTCCTCCTACTTTAGCTTTTGTCATAAATCCTTTCACCATTTTTAACAGGTCAGCTTTGATGATATCCCAGCAGGTTTTGTAGAAGCGAATTGGGAAGCCATCAGGCCCGGGGGCCTTGTCCGGTTCCATGGACCAGATAACTTTTATGATTTTTCTTCAGTGATGGGCTTAGTGAGAATGGCATTGTCTTCAGGGCTGATCAGGAGAGGGATGTTAGCGAGGATATTTGCAGTATCTTCCTCATTGGATTGAGAATCTGCAGTGTAGAGATGTTTGTAGTGTGCTTCAGCTGCCTCTTTTATCTGACTGAATCCTTTTCAAAGCTTCCCCTCCGCTGTTATAATTTCAGAGATGTGGTTTCTTGAAAGTCTTGCTCTATATTGGCGATGGAAAAAGGAGGTGTTGCGGTCGCCTGCCTTCAACCACAAAATTCGAGACTTGATTCTCCAATACTCTTCCTCCATTCGAAAAGATCGAAAGGAAGAACATTGAGTTTTTACTTCTTCATTGAGCAGCGTTGGTGTGATATCTCTAGTTTCCATTTCTACTTGCAGTGCCTCTAGAGACTGAACAATTTCTTTCCTTTGACTGGTTGGATTTGGAATTGGATTCTTTATCCAACTCTTCAGTGCTTGCTTTGTAGCTTTGAGCTTTTGTTCCCAAACATAGCTGGAGGACCCTGAGAAGGTTTTTCCCCATGTTGCTTTCACTGTGTCAGTGAATCCGTCCCTTTCTATCCATAGATGGCTGAATCGAAAGGGGATTGGACCAAGATCTTCTTCCTCTTCTAGAATGAGATGAACTGGTTTTTGGTCAGAGGTCAATTTCGGCAAAATTTTAGTGATGATTATTTTCTTGTTCATCATCAGGGTGTCTTGGACAAGAAATATGTCCAGACGGGCTGATATATGTTCCTCTCCCGCTCTATTGTTGGACCAGGTGTAAAGCCCTTTGACTGGACTGAAGTCAAGAAGATGCCATTGCTGTATGAGGTTTTCAACCGCAGGGAGCATGGTATCTCTGCTATCGATTCCTCCCCTTTTTTCTTTGGATTTTAAGACAATGTTTAAGTCCCTAGCAAGAATGATATTGCTAGGGGAATGCTGCTCTAAGAAATCATTAAGAGTGTTCCAGCAATCTCTTTTTTCAGAATACAAGACAGGAACATAAAGATTAAAGAGGGATATGGACATCTTACTTGAATAATGCGTTATCTCCGTAAAGATCCAGTGCTGAGTTTCATGTGTTTTGGTCAGCTAAAAGAGCTCTTTTGTCCATAGAGTTGCAAGCCCTCCGAATGAGCCTCTTGAGCTGACTGCTATTCTTGCGCTTTTCTTCCATTTCTTTTTACTTATGTCTAGAAGGGCTTTCCCCTCTATCTTAGTCTCTTGGATCATGAGAATGTCTGAGGGTTCTATTTTGAGCAAGTCCTTAACCGCTTCTGCTTTCATGGGATTACCCAGACCTCTGCAATTCCAAGAGACAAGGCACATTATTTACCAGGAGTGGGTTGGGAGCCTCCCTTGGGGGGGCTGTTTCTGGAACTTCTCACAATAGACATCTCAATTGTGGGCTGGCTTCCTTGGGTTTTGAGCCTTTCCGCCTCCGCTTCCCTTGCTTCTCTGCGAGATTTCCTGCCAACCTTTCTTGAGGGCTGCTCAAATTTTTCCTCCTCCGAGGAGTCGGAGCTTTACTCTGGTTTTTTCCTTGTAACATCTGCATATGAGGGGTTGGAAGGGCTTCCTTGGGGGACTTCCGGGTGAGCCATTTCCTCATCTTCTTTGTTAGGGTTAGGAGGGTCACTTTGATCCAGATTCTCCGGAGGTGTTGTAGTTGGCTTGAACTGTCTAGATTCTTTACTATTTGAGCTCTTTTCTTGGATGGGATTGGAGCTACTTGGTAACTCATTAGAATTGCCTTTTCCTTTGATTTTTTTTTGGTTGTTGGTTTTTTGTATTAGGGTCCATTGCTCGCCATTCTGCTTGTCTGGTTGTTCTTCCACCTTTTTCTTGCAGTGCTTGGCGAAATGCCCATATCCATGGCAGTGCCTACATTTGAATGGGAGTTGTTCATAGTCCAAATCTTGTACGTGCGTCCATCCTGCTACTATTAGCTTAATGGATTCCAGAAGCCCCTCCTCCAGATCTACTTCGACACAAATACATGCGCATGAATATTGATCTTTTCTTGCAGCATGGTCTATGTATTTTCCTAATCTGTTTCTGATAATCTGGAGAGACTTCGGGTTCCAGCAGTGGAGGGGGAGATGGGGAAGTCGCACCCACACCGGAACAGCAGATGGGACATCTTGAGCTGGGTCGAAGTCTGGCGACCATTTGTTGAGATATAGTCCTTGAGGGCCCATGAAATAAGGTCTGTTTCTGAAGATTAGGCTTCTGTCCTCTGCACTTTCAAAAACGAAGACGAAGAAACCTTTGCCTACGAAGTAGCTCTTGATTCCTTCTTTGATTAACGACTTCCAATTTCTTTGAGTCCACTCCTCTACTGACTTAGGCGAGGGCTAGAGGCCCGTGAACTGACCTATGAGACCTTTCTCAGCAAGATTAAGAGTTGCTTTACAGGTTTCTTCTTCAGGAAGAGCTATCGAAGGTATGGAATCCATCCTATTAACGAACTTCTCCTGACTGGCTGAGGGCTGTCGCTTAGAGATCGAGTCAACCATTGCTTTGAAAGAAATCACTTCCGGTGGAGGGGGTAGGGGAGGGTCCAGAGACTTCGGATCCCCTGGGGGCGGCATGACTGAATGCTGCACAGTCCCAGAAGCAGTTGGGCCCGGTTGCGCAGCTAAAAAAGAGGAGGGGGGCCCAGAAAAGGCCCTGGAAGGAGACCGGGTTCGAGGAGGCCCAGCAGCATGAGCTACCAGGCAGGGAGGCCGCAGGAGGCAGCTCGGGGGCGCAGAGTAGCTAGGTCACGGGTTCATAAATAATATGTAGTTATTACATTCCTATACCTCATTTAATTATTTCACAAATTAAATCAGATTTTTTCGATTTTTTTTTACTTTTATTGAAATTAAACTTTACACAACTTCTACTATGACTTCTTTCTCCCAAAAAACAACCAATAGTTTCATACTTTTTTTCCAAAAAAACAACCACTCGTACTCAAATAAAAAGGAAAGGAACCGAGCATAACTCTCACCAAACACATCATGAGAGGTGCATATCATATCATTAGGATATCATAGAACTAGAACTAAATTGTCGTTATTGTTATTCTCATTCAAGGATACAAGTTGAGCATTAAAAAAAATTATTTCGTAGTTTCATAAAGAGAAAGTTGTAGTTTAAATATTTTATGTTTTGGGGATTATGAATTTAAAAATGTAATTTAAATAACAAAGTCAACCTCTTATAAGGTTAGGTTCCACTATGGTGGTAATGCAGTTGGTAAGTAAATGTGCTTCAATGATAAACCATGGAAGTTTGACCAATGAAGAAATTTTGAAAGAGAAAGGGAAATGCAACACTAAACATGGAATTCAATGTGTAATGGAATTTGTTGGTAGAGTACTTCTAGATTTGACTATGTTTAAAACATGTGCCTTGAAGGTGTTGATTTATCGCATCCAATCAATGTTGGACCTTCTTTGTTGGGAGTGTGTTGTTATGTTTAAATCGTCTATGCCACTATGTTTTTGCTCTTGTTATTTGACATATTATTACTTTTCTTATGGGGAAGTAGTAATGATTATCCAGTTTCAAAATAGCAACTTGTAAAATGGAAATGTGACTTGGGAGAAATGAAACACAAATTAGAATGGTATCTTTACAAAATGCTATACAAAATTTATAAGAGATATAGTTCATGAGTCTATTGTGATTATGTTATTTGAAGGCATGCAAGTTATGTGTATAAGAAGGTTATGTTTATAAGAGATCAACATATCCTAAAATTTATGGATCAATAGTTTTAGAGATTTATAAAGTTAAAGGTGTGGGGTTTATAGGTTTTGATTTCTTAATTTTAAAAGTTAGTTGGAAAGATATTATTATAGGTTTCTTGCTACTTCTCACTCACAACTTCAATATATATGTATTAGGAATATATACAAGGCTTCAAATTCCTATAATACTTGACTCTTTTCGGTAATTTCTTTTGATCTCATTCAATAACCTCTTCCTTTGCTCTTTAACTCGAACTCCTTTTAGCTTCTAGTACAACTTTTATGTTGGTTATGTGTCTTGACCTTCTACTCTTGCCCAAATTGATGCTTTGTTAGTTTCTCATTGACCTATTTATAGAAATCATCATATTACAATAACCAATATGTAAGGGTATCTTTGCACCTTCTAGGCAATTGTCGAGCTTACCAAACCTTAAATTTTGTGTATAGCCTTATTTAATAGTTACAAAATAATTTTGGTTTTTAACTTCCTTTCCTTCAAAGAATGGAGGTGAGGTGATTTCTTCTCACTTTTAGCTTACAAACTAAATGGAATTTGGTCCAGAGACCTACTCTGGTAATTGTATAGGACTCCCCCGCTTAGTTTGGCAATTGCAAACCGCTAAGGTATTGAAACTAAATTATTCCTGATACTTTATCATATCCATGAACCTGGAGAAGACTAGAAACACATTGGAATATAAATCAAATTTGCAAACCATTTTTCACAGTTATGGATCTTAATATGAGTAGGTTACTTGTGCCTTATCATCTTTATTTATTATGTGCAATATCTTTAATTATTATTGATCCAGGGGATCAAATTTTGCTCAAAAATCAAAGTGCTCAGAATCACTTCAAAATGAACACGTGTGTAGGCCTCGTCGTCACTAACCCAACGCAACTTGAACGGGCTCAAACAGACGTCGTATGAACAAGATATTGCGTTATGTTCATTTTCTCAAACATGCAAAATTTTGCTGACTGTGTAGTCTGTACAGTGTTGACGTGGCAGCTAATCGTACAGGTCGTATGTCCATACAGTGACGTGGTAGAGGAGTTGGCATGCTAATTGGGTAGGTGTTGGTAGCCACGTGGACGTATCTGGTTGTGACACTGTCAGCTTGAGGGCAATTGTTATGGTGCCACATGATCCAGTCATGGGTTGCCACGTGGCACCCCTCCAGTGGTTGGCAATGGGTAAAAGTTATATGACTCCACAAGAGTCGAAACCGTGACCTCTGGGCGAGGGGGAGCGCTTTGGCAAGGTCGGGCTCCCAGCCCACCCACGATGTTTCTTATACCATAAGGTATGATTTAAATATTTGAATTGAAACATTGTTTTGTTTGGCAGAGTAAAGGGTCGGGGCTAGGCCCCAGTCCCTGTTGCACACAACATATGTCCCTGCCATTTAACCTTCGACACGGGGTTTACATTGGTATAGCCTCAGCGCAATGCACACCACACGACCACACATTTTAAACTTTGGCCTGGATTGGTTAACACCCCGAGTTTAGCCCACGATCTATATACATGCATACGACCATAAACCTTTGGCGCTCGCAACCATAGTTTAAGCCCTCAACGCATAGACCATATACCATATGACCAACAATTAAAACATTGGCAGGAAATGGACTTGGAAAATGGAGTTTAAAACACTAGTCCTATGGAACTCACACCATATCACCGCACACCCAAATGTGGAGGATCTAACCATTGGAGCGTGTGACTGTTAGGTCGTTGGCCACATGGGGCCATACGACCGAGTTCTCCGCCGAGGTTTGGGGGCCAGCGCAAATGGTCCTACATTTTCACCCTTTTTGCAAGAATGGTTGCATGTGTTGGGTTTTTGGTGCGGGAAACACACAGAGGCCGAGTTAGTCTATCAATGGGTGTGTTTTGGCAAGCAGGTACATCAAGCTTGAAGGGGAAAACTTCCAAGAGGTGTAACTTCTTCATTTGTTTGGCCAAACCAGGTGTCGAAAAAGACCAACTAGGGGTTTTTGGACGTTCTGAAGACATTGGAGCCATCTATTTTGTATTCTAAGCACTGTAAGATCACTTTTTAAGAATAATGAAAATGATCCAAGAGAAGTTGGACCAGGAGATGTAGCCCAAGAGAGGGGTGAACTCCTTTATCATTTGTTGTGTTATGTGTTCATTATTGATGGTTTTTATATGTCTGATATGTTGCTCTTGTTTAAGTAAAACTCATTGAATTTATGTGTTAGTAACTTGATCCAATTACCCAAACACATACCATTTATACACTTGCAATTTAAAGAGATAAGTCTTCTTCATTTTAAAGATCTATTGGAAACAAATTCATTCGATTTTCAGATCAGTTGGTATCAGAGCATAGGTTTTTGAAGGCTTGATTGTTTGCAAGTTGTTTTTTTTTTTTTTCTGATGCTTACAAGGTTGAAGCTCACAAGAGGAGAAGATCAACTTGTAGAGCCAAGTTATCAACTGTCAAGAAGGAGAACTATCAAATCACCTCAAGTTTCAAGGATATATTCACCAAGTATGGCTCCTGAGGAGAGCCATGGAACTCTTCCTTTAGAGGAGGAAAACATCAAGAAAGATTTCTATGATATGAATGAGATGGTCAAAGTTTTGTTTGAAGAAAGAAATACAAGATTGCAAGGTGAAATCCCAAACCCTCCAAAGGGAAATGGAGACAGTGGTGATAAAACTCCAAATGGAAATGGAGGGAGTGGTGATTCTCCACCTCCTTCACCTCCATCTTCCACCTCTTCTACCATTTCAAAACCACCTCCAAATTCTCCAAAAGGGCATGGTAAAACTCCCTTACAAACTCCTTTTCTTAAGCTTGATATTAAGTTTGAATTTCCAATGTACAATGGAGAGGTAAATGCTGATAAATTAGATAACTGGATTCGTTGGATTGAAGTGTATTGTAGGATACAAAGAATCATAGATGATGAAAATAAGAATCATCTTGCTTCTTTAAGATTGGACAGTGCAGCACTCATTTGGTGGGAATCCAAAACTCAAGAGGACATGAAGAAACATGGTAAAGTTTTATCCTCTTGGAATTATTTTATTGTTGCAATTAAAAGGAAATTTTATCCATTAGCATACATGCAGAAAGCTATTATGGATTGGCAAAACTTTAGGCAAGATAAAGGGAAAGATGTGCAAATATTCACTCAATAATTTAGGAGAAGAGATTTGGTTTTGGGTATAGATTTGTCTTCTCAAGAAAATTTATTCAAATACATTGGAGGTTTGCATAGCTACTTGAGGCATACAATACTTTTGTTTAACCCTTCAAATATAGATGAAGTATGTGTGCAGGCTACTCATTTAGAGGCAAGAGGAAAGAATGAACCTCAAGAGGGTAGAAAGAAGTCTTTTTCTAATGGAGACAAGGGAAAGAGGAAGTTTGAAGGAAATGGAAAGAAAAATGCTTCAATCAAGAAAGAGAGAGAGAAACTCTCTTGTAAACATTATTCAAAGGATGGCCATGATGAAGGCCATTGTTGGAAACTTCATCCTGAAAAGAGACCCAAAAAGTTCAACAACAAAGAGAAACCAAGCATTGTTGCAACTGTATAACAAGATTTAGGATCCGATTCGGAATATGAAACAAAAATCACAACCATGGGTTTACAAGGTAAGAATTCTATTGGACGCACTAGTTCTTCAGATTCTGCCATCAATGAAACTCAACATGAAAAAGAAAGGATAGAGATTTTCCACATAAGGGTAATTTCAAAACATACCAAGATAGATACTCTTTTTGATACGGGATAACAAGCAAACCTTATTTATGAAGACATTGTCAAGAAACTAGATTTGGAAACTACTCCTCATCCTAAACCATACCCTTTAGGTTAGATATGTGACAATGCCAAATTGCATAGGACAAGAAGGTGTAAACTCAGATTTGTCATCACTGCAAACTATATAGATGAGGTAGAGCTTGATGTTATTTCATTGGATATTTGTGGTATTGTGTTTGGAAGCCCATACTTATACGATAGGAGAGCCATTTTTCATCATCATGAGAACAAGTATCATTTGTTTAAAAATGGAGTTGAGTACATTGTTAGAGCACATACAAAGAAGATGAATTTGTCACTTACAAATTATGGACAAATGAAGAGACTAGTCAATGCTAGTAAGAACCTTGTACTTTTGATGACTAAACCCAAAGACAATGATGAAGAACAAGTTCTCAAAGGATGTGATGCAAAGTTACAATCTGATTTGCATGAGGTTGTTAACGAAAATGTTGAGATGTTTCAGGAACCAAGGGGATTGCCTCCTAAAAGGGGTATCCAACATGAGATTCTATTACAGCAAGGAGGTCCTCTTCCAAACATTGACATGTGCAAGATGTCAGTCATGGAGAATGTTGAAAACAGAAAACAAGCCAAAGAGTTGCTTGACAAAAGGGTCATCAAACCAGGCACTTCACCATGCAACTCACCAATTGGTTTGGTACCAAAGAAAGATTGTATGTGGCAAATGTGGGTAGGATTCAGAGCCTTGAACAAGACTACAGATATGATTGCTAAAGGAGACATATGGAAGAAAGATTTGAGATCAAAGCAAGCTCCATTTCATGCCTTAATGACAAGTTATGTTTTCCACTTGGTGATAAGGTATAATAAAGACTTTTATGATCAAGTTTTGATATGCTTACTAGGCGTATTGTTAGTGATTTAGTTATTTTCAAGCATAATCCTATCATGCATAAGAGATATTTGGAACAGTATGCTTTAGATGTTGATGGCAGGAATGTTTATGCAACTATATGTCATACTAACCAATTTGAGGAGTTGGATTCCTATGTGCATGGTAAACTTTTGTATCTTGGCAAGATATGTTTTTCACTGAGTGAAAGAATCAACATGATAAGGTAAGCACATTCTTCTGTTGTTGTTGGCCATTTTGGTATGGGCAAGACGGTGGCTAGATTGCAAAGAAAGCATCCTAAGTTTTGGGATGAGCATCTACATTACTTTCAACATGCTTATAACTAGGCCAAGAAGTTCATTGAACCAGTTCAGTTTGTGCAGCAAATCGTTCAAGAACAGTTGAGAAAGAGCCAAGCCAAGTATAGAACAAGGCATGAAAAGTTTCATATTGGTCTCAAAGGCACCAATACAAGAAAGGCTAGATGGATTGAGATTGTAAAGGTGGGGGAACTGTACCCTCATCTACATATTGACTAAAAGTAGTCTTTTGGAGGTCCAAAAGCTTCCCAATGGGGAGGTGTGATATAGAGGATCATTTTTTTCTCAAAACTCAAAGTGCTTGGAATTGTTCAAAATGGACACGTGGAAAGGCCTCGTCTTCACAAACCCAACACAACTTGAACGGGCTCAAACAGACGTTGTATGAGCAATATATCGTGTTCTGTTCATTTTTCCAAACAGACAAAATTTTATTGATTGTGCAGTCTGTACAGTGTTGGCATGGAATCTGATCGTATAGGTCATATGTTTGTATAGTGACATGGAAAAGGAGTTGGCATGGTAACTGGCTAAGTGTTGGCAGACAGGTGGATGTATCCGGCTGTGACACGTGTTAGCTTGAGGGAAATTGTTATGGTGCCACATTTCCTAGTCATGGGCTTTCATGTGGCACCCTCCAGTGATTGGCAATGGGTAAAAGTTATATGACTCCATAGGAGTCAAACCCATGACCTCCGGGAGGGGGGGAGCACTTTGGCAGGGCTGGGCTACCAACCCACCCACGGTGTTTCTTATACCATAAGGTATGATTTAAATATTTGAATTGAAACGGGGTTTTGTTTGGTGGAGTAAAGGGTTGGGGCTAGGCCACAGCCCCTGGTGCACACAACATATGTCCCTGCCATATAATCTTCAATGTGGGGTTTACATTGGTATAGCCCCGGTTCAATGCACACCACACGGCCACACATTTTAAACTTTGGTGCGGATTGGTTAACACCTCGAGTTTAGCCCGTGGTCTATATACATGCATATGACCATAAACATTTGGCACTCGCAACCATATTTTAAGCCCCCAGCGCATAGACCATATACCATATGACCAGCGATTAAACCATTGGTGGGAAATGGACTTGGCACTTGGAGTTTAAAACACCGGTCCTATGGAACTCACACCATATGGCCTCACACCCAAGCGTGAAGGAGCTAACCGTTGGAGCATGCAACTGTTAGGTCGTTGGCCACATGAGGCCATATGACCGATTTCTCCTCCAAGGTTTGGGGGCCAACGTACACAATCCTACATTTTCTCCCTTTTTGTGGGAATGGTTGCATGTGTTGGTTTTTTGATGTGGGAAACACACATAGTCCGAGTTAGTCTATCAGTGGGTGCGTTTTGGCGAGCAGGTACAACAATCTTGAAGGGGAAAACTTTTAGGAGGTGAAACTTCATTTTTTTGGCCAAACCAGGTGCCGAAAAATCCCAGCTAGGGGTTTTTGGACGTTATGAAGCAATTGGAGCCATCTATTTTGTATTATGAGCATTGTAAGAGAAATTTTTAAGCATAATGAAGATGATCCAAGGGAAGTTGGACCAGGAGATGTAGCCCAAGAGAGGGGTGAAGTCCTTTATCATTTGCGGTGTTATGTGTTCATTATTGATGGTTTTTATTTGTCTGATATGTTGCTCTTGTTTAAGAAAAACTCATTGAATTTATGTGTTAGTAACTTGATTCAATTACCCAAACACATACCATTTATACACTTGCAATTTAAAAAGATAAGTCTTATTCATTTTAAATATCTATTGGAAACAAATTCATTCCATTTTCAAATCAATTATCTACAGTTATCTTGAAGTTCAGACAATCGCCATTGAACTCTATGGATATGTTTTGTCTCGTGGGCTTCGGTGGTTGCGTAAAGATATATTTATACTTAGCTTTAAGTAAGAGGGTTTGAATGAATAATTCTCTAACAATGATATTAAGTGCTTAAGATATTTTCACACGATCATCTTAACTTTATTAATACACTCAGGACAATATTCGTACGTAGGGGATTTTTCATGAACCAAATTTGGAAATCATTGTATATAATTTCAATGTGATCTTGGATTCCTAGAGGGAGGATGGGTCAGTTCCAAGGATTCAAAGACCGACCTCTCGTGAAGAAAGGCCACTGGAACATTCATAATGCAAGCATATATTCTCTTCAATCATACTAGATTTTGGCTCTGAGGGACTCCAACTTCAATAGAGAATATTATGTTTATATGGCATTAATAACCAAGAAATGAGCCCCCATGTTAAAACAAAAATAAAATAGAAACATGCATGTCCGCAATGTTATTTCCCTTCATTCTTCATGACGGCACACACCAAGAACATCAAACTACAATGAATATAATTACAAAGACCTTATTTTTTGGATTAGGACTACAAAATTTACTTCGAATCGCAATGCAGGACTCTATCATGGATACAAAATCTACATTAGTGCTATAGAGCCCTTGGACAATGATATAAAGGGGGTACGAGACATGAGAGTAGCATAGAACAACAACGATGTTATGGTGGCAAGGTAATGCAAGTGTTAGGGTTGTTTAGGACTCTGAAACATGATGAACAAATGTTTTGAACCCAAGGCTATCTCAAGGTTTTATGTTCCACTTTAGGATAGAATAACTGTAATGATGTTTTAGCAATGAGTGGAAAACAACAAGTGGTAGAGATACATCTCATCCTTGATACTCCATTTCCACTTGGAAGAAGATGAATCCCCTTGGATACCAAGAGTTGCAACAAAAATTTCAATTTCCTTTCTATGAGGAGGTAGTGGATGAATAATGGCCTCTCAGAACCCCTCTTTTCCAATGAGAGAAATAGACGACAAGCGAAAAAGGATGAATACAAAATGAAAAACCTCCATCAAACCATAAATTTAAAAAATCTTATAGATCTTATTGATCTTATTGTTAAAATTACTTTTGGGTACTTACGACAAAGGATAATGATGGTTTGATGCATTGGAATGACTATGATTTCCCTCTCTACGACAACATCGTTTCCAAATACTCACCCATTACTTTGGATCCCAAGGTAGATATTCCCATGAAAAAATTCAAACACCACATATTGTCATCAATTTCATCAAAACATTCTCTATTTTCAATTTCTTCCTAAAGAAAAGCATTCATTATAAATTCTGACAATCTCTCTAATCAATGGATTGCAATACTCGTCCCAATAGGGGATTCATTATTTATGTGTCAACAAGTGGTATAAATTCACATCATGTTCGCAAAAATGGATCCTTTAGTTGACATAATGTAGTGTTGTTGCAAGTTTTTAAACTTGGGTCTTTTAACCATTTCAATATAAGAACATGAATCACATCAATTATGTTCAAACACGCATAATACAAATCACATTTTTGTCGGACATCTTAATCTTGTGTTGGCATTGATTTCAAGAAGGCCAATATGGTTACAGAGAGAGAACTAGAAAAAGGTGAGATAGCATTCACTGTAGGTGAAGTTATAGCAGAGAAAGTTGATTAATGACAGCCATTACAACATCAAAGTTGTGACAGAAGAAAAGAAAAAGGATATTGTAGAGAAATTTGCAGAGATTATTGCAGTTGTAGACAAGAAAGTATAAGTTTTATATAATGATATTGAATGACAAATGGAAAACTTTGTTCGGTGTTATGTCTATGTTTGTACCATCTACTAAAACAGTGAAAAACAATTTTGGCACAAAAACAATGAATATATGTGTTAATGTCTATAGTATTCTCTCTCCATGCCTTATCTTAAAATTTTCTAGTATCTTCATTGGAGAAAGCTTAAAAGGAACAACGTGGAAAGTATGTCCATAAGATCTACACAGAGGAGAAGGAGTAGCGACTCGAGAAATCTCTCTTAGAATCAAAAGGTGCAGCTAATGAAGCGATAGATATAGTGGTAACCTATAACCACAAATTACAAAGAAATCACGATCGTCCACTTGGTTTATCGACGAGTATAGATCGTCTGATCGAAAGTAAGAATAAGAAGGAGATCCTATGGTGAAGATACATTTTCACAAGACAAATAGCGAGGACATTAAACCAAAGGTGACCCCTTGAAATAATCCTTGTCTTTGATTGTGTCTCCATGCGTAAATAAGATGAACATTTCATCCCCCCACTGCCTTGGGATTATGAAAAGGCCTTTGGCCCTTGAAAGCACCAGAATTTCCCATCTCAACTTGCAAATAAAACACGACCATCGATCTTGATAAGCTATTAAGCACTCGTTTGGATTAGCACTTAGCCACCGCCCATGGTCCTATGGAATATAGGTACTGAAGCACTTTTGTATGTAATTTAACACATAGAGGAAGAGGTTTTCCTTTGACAGGAAGGAATTTTGAATCAGATAGGATCTGGATTTTATCATGATTGATCTTAATCCAATATAGGCAATGCATTAGGGAACTAATCAAAAAGCTTGGATCTGATCAATTTAAATTGAGAATGAAATAAAGAGGCATGGGATCGAGTTAAAAGAAATTGATCCATACCTGAGATCGATTTTTGAAAGTCCCTCTTACTAAATTAAAAAGAATTTTTAATTTTGATATATGAATAATAATCTCAATAACAAAAGTTATTAGTTTATAAGACAAAACATTACTTAAAGTGAAGAGGTGCATTGTACCATACAAAAATACCCAATGGTTCAACCTTATACCTTTTGGAAAGTAGATAAGCAGGAAAACAAGGTGAAAGGAAATTGTCTCTGAGGTCTACATCAAAAGATCAGAAGCAATTGTAGAGTCCAAGGAAGAAATACGAAGATACTTATGAAGTGAGGGTGGAAGGGAGGAGCAAGGAAGGATTAGTATCCTTTTCAAAATAAAGTTTAAATACTGGGAGTTGGTTCTCCTTGGGGTTGGTGCCCTAAAACAAGGGAGTTGGTGCTTCCTAGGGTTGGTTCCCTAAAGCAAGGGAGTTGGTGCTTCCTAGGGTTGGAGCCCTGAAACAAAGGGGGAGTTGGAGCTTCATAGGGTTGGAGCCCTGAAACAATGGGGGATTTGGAGCTTCATAGGGTTGGTTCCCTAAATAAGGGGATTGTTGTCTCCTAGAGTTGGTGCTCTAAATCAATATTGATATAAAAATTGTTAATTTGTAATTTAAGTTTATAGTTATTGATGTTATTTATTCAAGTTTCTTGTTGATCAATAAAGTTAAAAAATAATTATTTAAAATTTGTTAAAGGTTATCAATATTGATTCAAACCCCCCTCTCAGTACTAAACTACATTCCAAAAATTGGTATCAGAGGAAGTGCCTTCTGCATAGTCTAATAAATGGAAGGTAGATTCTACATAATCCAATGGAACATTAAGAAGGAATGTCTTCCACTAGAGCACCTTTGTTCAAAGCGAATGATTATGCACTTTGGAGTGTGAGGATGAAAGGCTATATAATGTCCCTAGGTTGTGATATCTGGAAATCTATAGAATATGGGTACACTAGACCTACTACTCCTCCCACAGACACAACTGGAAAGAAGCTTTGCAATGATAATGAAAGAGCAGCCAATGCCATCCTAGGAGGATTATCCAATCCTATATATGTGAAATTAATGCATTGTAAGTCAGCAAAATAAATATGGGACAAACTAAAGGTCATATATGAAGGAGATATCAAGGTAAAAAAGGCCAAACTACAAACCTACAAAACACAATTTGAAAACTTGAAAATGAATGAAGAAGAGAACATCGTAAAATATCTTCAGAGGGTAGATGAAGTGGTCAACTCAGTCAAAGAATTAGGAGAAGAAATCAAAGATCAACCCATTGTCCAAAAGATCTTGATATCATCATCCATGATATATGATGTCGAGATTTATACTCTTGAAGACAGACCATACCTTGATAATCTCACAATGGATGAACTACATGGGATCTTCATAGCATATGAGATGAGAACAGGAAAATAAAGACCAGCAAAAGAAGAAACAACCTTCAAAGAATCAAAAGAAAAGAAGAAACAAGAGTAGGTGTCTAATGAAGATCAGTAAGAGATATCTGATGAAGAAATAGTTAACTTCATGAAGAAACTCAAGAAAGGAACTAGTAAATACAAGGGAAAGTTTCCTCTAATATGCTTTAACTTTGGAAAAATTGGACATTTTTCTTCCAAATGCCCTTATCCAAAACAAGAAGAAAGTGATGATGAAAGAACATTCAAAGAACAAAAGAATAGCCAAAACAAAAACAAAAGGAAGGTCTACAAAAAGAAGACGACCTTTTACACTGAAGAGAACAACATCTCATCTGAAGAAAGTGAAGAGGAAGAGGAATTTGGGCACCTATTTATGGGTATAGAAACCCAAAATAATCACACTAAAAATACCTTTGAGATTGAAGAAGAAAACTTTGAGGTTGAAGGAGAAGAATATCTTGAAGCATAACCAATCAATACCCTGGATGAACTCAGAAAGTATGAAAAGAAGAACAAGTTGTTAAGAGGACAATTGCTAGAATTTGAACAAGCACAACAAAGAAGAGAGAAGGAAGTTTCAAAAACCATAAAAGAATCATCGCAAATCATCATTGACTTGAAAACTCAGCTTCAATAATTCAAAAGAAATAAAGAAATCTTGAATGAACAATTCAAGGAAAAAAAACAAATTTGTAAGAAGCTAGAGAATGAAATTAGTCAGCTAAAAGAAGAACTAGAAAGAGAAAATCACCAGTCAAAGTTTAAGAACAGTTCAAAGATTTTGAATAATATCATTAACAACCAAATATCACCAAATGATAAAGCATGATTGGGATATGATCAAAATTCAACCTTTAATGCATAGAAAACTAATAAAAAGTCAATCAGCTATGCAGATGCTCTTAGAAATCCCTTAAAAAAAGAAGATAACAAGATGACCATAACACCATGAAAGATTGTTTTTAATAAGGAAGCGCCTCATCTAAAAGGAAAAGGAAATACAATGATCAGAAGGATGGTATTATAAGGAAAAGGAAATACAGTAATCAGAAGGACTCCTCCTAATAGATATCAACATATCTTCCTTGGATATTGTTATTCATGCAACAACTTTGGACACAAAGCAGTACATTGTAAGGCCTATAGAAACTACAAACCAAGAAATGTCCAAGGATATAAGAAAAACACGAATGATATAGAGAAATGAAATTATAATTCATTCTCTCATTTGTTCGACAACACAGACATTCCAACATAGGACGAACACCTTAAGTAACCACTCACACAACCATATCAAAGATCAACACACTGATGTTTTGACGTGGTAAAACGCCTACGGGGAAACATCCATGGCCCTAGCCAACACAACCACTTGGAGCATTTTATTAATGCAAAAGAAAAAGATTACAGAGATATTTTACAAGAGATTTTCTCACAATCGATCATCGGCAAATGACCCTCCATGCTCTTTAAATAGAGATCATGGACCAATCGGGTGTTAATCCATGTATAAATGGTCATTAAGATCGAGGAGAATATGAATCGTCTAATCACTCTATGTCGAGAACATATCGTGATCGTTGGATTTCCTAACTACAAATTCATACTAATTCATACTAAAGAAACACACTAAGAAACACACTTTTACCTAACGACGCATTAGACCAAGTAGATCTTAGCTAACTCCTAAGTGGCTAAATATCCTAACATCCCCCCTTAAGAACAACTTGGGATAGGATTGAAGGATTTACAATAGTGACACAATAGGATAAGGAAGGAGGCATTAGAACCTATCCCCCCTTAATGACAACTTATTGAACTCCTAACATAGATTGAAGTTTGGAAAACTTCACTTTTGTAAGAGACTTTGTGAAAATGTCTGCAACTTGATCTGCTGTAGGGAAAAATAGCACTTCAATAACTTGATCATGAATGAGATTTCTGATGAAATGCATGTGTAGCTCGATGTGTTTATTGCGAAGATGTTGAACTGGGTCTTTGGAGAGTTTGATGGCACTCTGATTACCACACCAAAGGCTGGTCGGATGATGTTGTTGGAATCCAAACTCTAAAAGAATCTTTCGAAGCCATAAGGCTTCCTAACTTTCATTTACCGTTGCTCAGTACTCTACTTCTGCTGAAGAAAGTGTAATAGCCTGTTGTTTCTTATAGGCCCAAGTGACAGGTCCTGAACCAAGGCTGAAAACATAACCTGCAGTAGACTTCTGATCATCAGGGTCGTCGGCCCAATATGAATCAGTGAAACCAACCAATAAAGAAGCCCCCCCTAAACTGCAATGTATCCCTAATTGAACTGTACCACAGACATAGTGAAGTATCCTTTTAGCTTCTTTCCAATGGCTTTAATGGGTTTTTTTCATATACTGGGAAACAAGACCAACAACAAAGGAAAGATCAAGATGGGTATGAGTCAAGTATAAGAGGCTACCAACTAACTGACGATACAAGGTGGCATAAATTTTGGGAGAAGTACAGGTGTGTTAGCGATATTTCTTGTCTCAAGATTAGGTGTATCCAGGTCTACAAGTTGTATGGGAAGCACCCGAGCATAGCACGAGAGAATCTCATTTTTTAGCAGCAAGTCAAGCGAGCGGGCAAAGTTTTGCCATTGGCGGCCGAGATCCATCCATAGAAGCGGATCGATGGCCATCGGGTTTTCGGGGCCGACCAGCTGCCCAGGGTTTAGCAAGGGGATGCGCCATGGTTCAAAACAAATCTGGACCATCCGATCCAACTGGGACAGATGGCAGCCTGTCGACATATCGGGTATCGGAGTTTCGAGGAGAAGGCACCCCTCGTTTCTTTCATTTTAAAACCCCGAACCCCGAATTTCTAATGGCGCCCAGAATCGGGCCCATGGTTTTGGCGCCTGGTCATCAAGAAGGAGGCCTGGGGGAGGGGTGCTTATGTTTGTCATTTGGCCACTCGGGCCCCGAAACGTCGAGCTAAATCACAGAAGGAAGGCACGGTGATGTTCTAGATACCGATTCGACGTGGGCTAAATCCCAGTACCTGTTGGAGATTAATGAAGAAAAGAGAGGATGGCTCAAAACTCACATCACTCATTTATTGCAGAGTATGGAGATCCCGGCCGAAAGTCTGCCCAGGAGGGTCCCCTATACCATTTCTCC
>JZKD02S1671316.1:484387-494836 GCA_000966675.3 Picea glauca | reverse complement strand
AGAGAGACTTGAACTCAAGACCTCTTACTTAATAAGGCAAGTTTTAACCAAATGGTCTAGCAAAACATATTGTAATGTTTAGAAGGAGGATTGGGGGTGTTGTTTTTGTTGTTGTGGAAGACGACCTTGGAGAGAATGCTAAAAAAACTCTTTTCACATGAGAAAAAAATTTCGCTTCTCGATGACAACAAGGGTTAGATCTCGGTTAGCATACCCGGAAGATGCACATTTTCCTATCTGTTTCTGATTTTTCGAGATCGCACAGGACGCGGGGCAAAGATAATATGCAGATCTAAAAGAGTAGCAACCCGAAAATAAAAAATACAAACTGAAATAAAATCAAAATAAAACTTTGCAGAAATTTAAAAAATGTGTATTCAGGCTTTATACCTCTGGATCTGACTGCAATGGTCATATCTTGGGCAAAAGGAAACCTTTTCGAGTGAAACGAAAAGTGTTCCTAAATGAAAAGAGTGCTCCGGACGCAATAGAACAATCCTCTTAGCCCAAAAATGTATGAAAAGGACAGAAAATGGAGATGGGGCAACTCGGCTTCATGATCTCGATCTACAACAGGAGCAGGTCTTCAAACAGGCTCTGATACCATGTTCGACAACACAGGTATTCCAACAGAGGATGAACACCTTCAGTAACCACTCACATAACTAGATCAAATATCAACACACCGATGTTTTCACGTCGTAAAACCCCTACGGGGAAACACCCACAGTCCCAGCCAACGCAACCACTTGGAACAGTTTATTAATGCAGAGAAAAAGATTACAGAGAGATTTTACAAGAGAGTTTCTCACAATCGATCATCAAAAAATGACCCTCCATTCTCTTTAAATAGATATCATGGACCAATCGGGTGTTAAGCCATGAATCAATGGCCATTAAGATCGAGGAGAGTATGAACCGTCGGATCACTCTATGTCGGGAACATATCGTGACCGTCGAATTTCCTAACTACAAATGCATACTAATGCATACTAAATAAACACACTAAGAAACACACTCTTACCTAATGACATATTAGACCAACTAGATCTTAACTAACTCCTAAGTGTCTAAATATCCTAACAGAAACCCTAGGAGGGTCGTACGGTTCTGAAAAAGAGGAGGGATGACTGGTAGTAGCTTGTGCAATGGGTTCTTCAAGACCTATGCTTTGATACCATGTTGATTTTTCAATAAGCAAGGCTTAAGCATGAATTTCATTACATTTTATCATTTTACTTAAACCATAAACAATTTGTTGTAGCAACCAAGATCACAAGAAGAAACACCATGCACAAGTACACAAGAAGTATCCTGGGAAACCCTTCTCAACAAGGGAAGAAAACTCAGCCAATCCTTTGCTATATTATTCAATAGAAATACATCCACCACCATAAACGCCTAACACACAAAAGGGTGCTCACAAACCCTAGAAACCCAACGCCCAAGAGAGGTGTGCACTTTTCCCAAGAGCAAGTGTTTGCTGAAATTTCCAAACTCACACTTGTGATATGTTTCCTCAATGGGGAATTTAACTTTATTTATATTAGACTGAACCTGTCAATAGAAGTGTCAATTGGCACAACAAGGCCGACCTCAATAACTTATAATATAATTAATAATTACCATATTAATTATCTTGTATATCAATTTTCTTTTACATTAAGGTGGGGCCGACATGTACCCTTTACATCACAAATAGGGTTACAAGTAAGTCTGACTCTTTAAAAATATAGAAAGGGAACTTATACACCCACTATTACTCAGCCACTAGGGACACATCCATTTGTGCTCAGCTACATGGATGTCTCTCTATCTCACTGAGTCTCACAGGAAAACCACACTCACTAGTGCTCAACCACTAGGATCACGTTCACCTGTGCTCATCCACAGGCACGTCCAACTCAGCAGATCTTCTTTCTCACTGCGTTACACAGGAGGGTCATCTGGAGTTCATCATCTCAACTCTCGGCTCAAAGGAGGCTAATACATCATTTCATCTCTGTCTCAGAATGATGCACCCAACTCATGGGATTTCACACGTTCACATGTGCTCAGCCACAAGCACGTCCAACTCAACAGATCTTCTTTCTCACTGTGTTACACAGGAGAATCATCTGGATTTCATCTCAACTCTCTGTAAGGAGGAGGCCAGCACAACGTTCCAGTTTTGTCTCAGATAGGAACCACACGCCCAACTCAGGGGCTCTCTCTCGGGTCTGTGTCCTGGAGGATGTCTCACGTAGCTGTAATCATCAACACGTTTTTGCCTTGCTTCGGCTATGGGGAGTTTGCATATCCAAACTCTCGCCTCTTCTGCTTAAATTTATGCTCGATCTTGACAGCATATCTATATACCGCACCTAATGATGTGATGTCTAGAAAATCCATTTATGTTTGAATGTATCTATGCATACAAATGTGGTATTTGAGCACCAGATGTTTTTCAGAGTCTTTGATACCCAATTTGGTGCACAGGGTATGGAAAATATTGGTGAAATATGGTACTGTTTGGTCCCTTTCTTGACGCAGCGAGGTCCATCTTGTGTATTGGTCCTTGTAACTTCCAAAAAGGTAGTATTATTCTTTAATGGCATCCCTGAAGGAATCCCATGTGGGGGAGACCACAAATATTTTAGATTCTTCTATGGTCCTATGCTCAGAGTAAGTATCCCACCAGTCCTTAACATGGGGGACGACCTTGAGGAGTGCAAAAGAAATATTTTCTCTGTCGGAAAAATTGTGGATCAAAAAATACCCTTCGAGAAGATTCATCCATTTACATACAACATCTGCATCTATCAGTCCTTCAAATAATGGAATATAAAAATTTACTTATACCTTGAAGGGGGTTGCATGACCACTTGACGAAGATGCTTCTCGTGGGCAGTCGTCGAAGGATATGTGCAAATTTGTCCATCATTTTTCTCATGTGTCGCACAAGGGCTTCCTCGAGAAACATTTTAAAAGGATCTCATGCTCCATCATTTTTATTCTCATCCCCCATGGGTTTTTTTCGGGCTCAGCGTGGCTGATCTTGCAAAGGATCGACTGGTTCAAGTCCCAACTTCTTATACCCAGATCTTGTCGAGGACATGAACAAAGAAAAATAAATGAAAAGCAGATCTCTCTGATACCACTGATCCAGATTTATGAGCAGAATGAAAGGAATAACAGACTGAATAAAATAACACAGAGATACAGAGAAAAACAACAGATATCCAGTGAACAATAAATTCTATTGAAGAAATAAAATAGGATGAAACTGTAAAACTGCAGAACTGAAAACAACTTGCTCGAATGGTGGTAGTTATCTATGAGAAGAGATGTGGCTGCTACGCACATCTGTGTGAGAAGAATGATTACAATGGGCCTCCAAATGCCCTTTTAACATTACTCATGAATTCCAAAACCATAGACATCCAAAAACTTAACCCTAGTAAACGAAATGCCAAAAGTTATGTGGGCCCCGATGGGTAAGTTGGTACCTCAACTTCCTGGTGTCATAATTTTTGCATACGACCTCTATTTTAGGTGTGTGATAGCTCGTTGGAAATGTCTTCTCGAGAACTACACATTATTCTATCAAACTTTGACTTCATATACAATTTGATTGTGGCAAGCCATAAAAACATTGTTTAGGGCCCCAAAATGGCCCTGGAAGTATAGAAAGATGTGCTGACATGAAAAATTCCAAAATAAGCCAGTTGGATTAGGTGGGCGGCCACCAATTTCCACCTGGAATATTTGTAGGGCTTCATATAACCTCGTAAGAGTAGAACCCATAATTACAAAGAAGTACAAAAGAATATGCTGAACTAAAAACTATCAAGAGGAGCCAGTTGGAATAGGTGGGTAGCCACCGATATCCACCTAGATCAAGGGAGATGTAAAAGACATGCCAAAAATCATCAAGCCCTCGGGTCCTGTTTGTAAACACTGTCAATTAGAGAAGCATAAAAGAGTCAGATTCAAGACAAAAGATAATTCTACATCAAAACCCTTAGAGATTGTTCACACTGATCTCTGTGGGCCCTCTAGGACTAGAATCATACAAGGGGAACACTACTTCATGTTGATCATTGATGACTACACGAGGATGACCTGGGTATATTTTCTCAAAGAAAAATCTGAGGCATCTGAATATTTTAAAGCATTCAAGACTTATGTAGAGAATGAAACAGATCTCAAAATCAAATCTTTAAGATCAAATAATGGAGGGGAATTTACCTCTAAAGAATTCAATAAATTTTGTGAAGATCATGGAATCAAGAGACAATTCTCAGCTCCAAGAAATACTCAACAAAATGGAGTTGTTGAGAGGGAAAATAGAACTGTTCAAGAGGCTGCAAGAACTATGTTGAATGAAGCCAAGCTTCTAGACGAATTTTGGAGAGATGCAATATATACAACAATCCACATACTTAAATGAGCACAACTTAGAGCTAACCATGAGAAAACACCTTATGAATTGTGGTTTTGAAGGCCAGCATCTGTGAAACATTTTAGAGTCTTTGGAAGTAAGTGTTACATTAAGAAGGATGAAGCTAATCTAGGGAAATTTGACTCTAGATCAGATGAAGGTATATTTTTGGGATATTCACCTAACAAAAAGTCTTACAAGTGTTATAATATAAGATTGTACAAAATAGTAGAAAGTGCAAATGTGAAAATAGATGATCTAAAATCGAGAAAATTCAAATCTCAAGATGAATTAAAAATTGATGAATGGAGAAGAACTAGTGATGAAGAAGAAGATGGTGAATCAAAAAATGAAGAAGATATTGAAGAACTACAAGAGAATGAACCACAAATTGATGATGAGAATGATGAGGAAGAAACACCCTTGCCAAAAGCACCATCAAAAAGAGTTCAAAAGAATCACCCTAAAAATCAAATTATAGGGGATAAAGATGCAGGTGTAGAAACAAGAAGGAAACTTAGATTTGATTTTGAAAAGGAAATGCTTACAGTAATAGAACCCAAAAATTTTACAGAAGCTAGCAAGAGTGAAGACTGGATAAAAGAAATGAACGAGGAACTTGATCAAATTGAGAAAAATCATACATGGGAACTTGTCCCTAGACCCAAGGACAAGAAAGTGGTAGGAACCAAATGGATATTCAAAAACAAACTCAATGAAAATGGATAGATCATAAAGAACAAAGCCAGATTAGTATGCAAGGGATATGCCCAAGTGGAAGGTATTGAATTTGAAGAGACTTTTCCCGTAGTGGCAAGACTAGAGGCCATCAAAATGTTCATCGCATTTGCATGCTTCAAAAACTTCAAAATTTATCAAATGGATGTCAAGTCATCATTTCTGAATGGAATATTAGAAGAAGAAGTCTATATTGAGCAACCAGAAAGATTCATATTAACAGAAAATCGGGACTATGTGTGCAAATTAAAGAAGACTCGGTATCATCTTAAACAAGCCCCTAGAACATGGTTTTCAAGACTTTATCAATGTCTACAAAATCAAGGATATAAGAGAGGGACTACTGACAATAACATATATATCAAAATTAAGGATTAATATAATATTTTTGTGGTGGTATATGTAGATAATATCATATTTGGAAGTAATCTTACCATACTAAGTAAACCAATTGCAACATAAATGCAAGAAGAGTTTGAAATGTCTATGCTAGGAGAACTGAATTTCTTCTTAGGTTTACAAGTCACTCAAACAGATAAAGGAATATGCATTTCTTAAGCTAAATTTGTCAAAGAAATTCCAAATGGAAGACAGTAAACCTATGTGCACTCCCATGGTCACAAGATGCAAACTAATCCTAGAAGATGACTCACCAAAAGTAGACCAAACTATGTACAGGTCAATGGTTGAAATTATGTTATATACAAAAACAACAAGACCTGACATCATGCAGGCTATAGGACTGGTGGGAAGATTTCAATATGCACCTAAAGAATCTCACTTAAAGGCAGTAAAAAGGATATTCATATATCTTAAAGCTACCTCAGACTTTGGATTATGGTATCCAAAGAAAAAATACATTACATTGAATACATACACTGATGCAAATTGGGTTGGTAGTGTAGATGATAGGAAAAGCACCAGTGGAGGAGCATTTTTTCTAGGAAAATCCTTGGTGGCATGGATAAGGAAGAAACAAAAATCTATATCACTCTCTACTGCAGAAGCAGAATACAATGTTGTTGATCTTGTTGCACACAAGTGATCTAGATGAAACAGACTCTAGAATATTTACAATTGAAATATGATCTTCCCATCACTATTAACAATGATAACACTAGTGCCATAAATATCTCTAAAATTCTTGTAATGCACTATAAGAAAAAATATATCCCTGCCAAATATAACTTCTTGAAAGATCTGGTTGCTCAAAAATTGGTGAAAGTAGAATATGTAGGCACAAAAGAACAAATTGTAGACATTTTTACAAAACCCCTACCTAGAAGTGCATTTAAAAATCTTAGACAAAAGTTGGGAGTAATTCCCATACCTCATTGAACTACAAAAACTTCATCAGATGAAGGAGCACATGGATAGGGGGAGCATCACCTCAGGGGAAGTAGAGAAACATATGTCATTGTTATCAAAGGGAGAGAGAAAAAAATATTAAAATAAAAATTTTATGGTGTTGCCATCAATGAAAAAGGGGGAGAATGTTGTACATTGTAATCTTGTGTTGGCATTGATGTCAAGAAGGCCAATATGGTTACAGTGAGAGCACTAGAAAAAGGCGAGATAACATTCATTGCAGGTGAAGTTGTAGCAGAGAAAGTTGATTAATGACAACCATTACAATAGCAAAGTTGTGACAGAAGAAAAGCAAAAGGATATTGTAGAGAAATTTGCAGAGATTATTACAGTTGTAGATAGAAAAGTATAAGCTATACAAAATGATATTGAATGACAAATGGAAAACTTTGTCTGGTGTTATGTCTATGTTTGTACCATCTACTGAAACAATGAAAAACAACTATGGCACAAAAACAATGAATATATGTGTTAGTGTCTATAGTATTCTCTCTCTGGGCCTTATCTCAAACTTGTCTAGCATCCTCATTGGAGAAATCTTAAAAGGAACAACGTGGAAAGTATGTGCAGAATATCTACACAGAGGAGAAGGAGCAATGACTCGAGAAAGCTCTCTTAGAATCAAAGGGTGCGGCTAATGAAGCAATAGATACAGTGGTAACCTGTAACCACAAATTACAGAGAAATCATGATCGTCCACTTGGTTGATCGACGAGAATAGATCGTCCGATCGAAAGTAAGAATAAGGAGATCCTATGGTGAAGATACATTTTTGCAAGACAAATATCAAGGACGTTAAACTAGAGGTGACCCCCCGAAATAATCCTCGTCGTTGATCGTGTCTCTACCTGTCGAGAAGACGAAAATTTTGCCCCCCCACTGCCTTGGGATTATGAAAAGGCCTTTGGCCCTCGAAAGGACCAGAACCATCCATCTCAACTTGCAAATAAAATACAACTATCGATCTTGATAAGCGATTAAACGCTCGTTTGGCTTAGCGCTTAGACATTGCCCGTGGTCATATGGAATAAAGGTCATGAAGTGCTTATGTATGCAATTTAACACACAAAGGATGAGTTTTTCCTCTGACAAGAAGGAATTTTGAATCGGATAGGATCTGGATTTTATCCTGATTGATCTTAAGTGATCCAATACATGAAATGCATTAGAGAACTAATCAAAAAGCTAAGATCTGATCAATTTAAATTGAGAATGAAATAAAGAGGCATGAGATTTTTTAAAAGAAATCGATCCATACCTGTGATCGATTTATGAAAAGCCTTCTTACTAAATTAAAAAGAACTTTTAATTTTGATATATGAATAATAATCACAATAACAAAAGTTATTAGTTTATAAGACCAAACATTACTTAAAGTGAAGAGGTTCATTGTTTCATACAAAAAGATAGAATGGTTCAAACAATGGTTCAACCTTATACATTTTGGAAAGTATATAAGTAAGCAAACAAGGTGAAAGGAAAGTCTACATCAGAAGATCAGAAGCAAATGCAGAGTCCAAGGAAGAAAGACAAAGATACTTATGAAGTGAGGGTGGAAGAGAGGAGCAAGGAAGGATTAGTAGCATTTGCCAAATAAAGTTTAAAGACAAAGAGTTGGTGCTTCCTGGGGTTGGTGCCCTAAAACAAGGGAGTTGGTGCTTCCTAGGGTTGGTGCCCTAAAGCAAGGGAGTTGGGAGTTGGTGCTTCCTAGGGTTGGAGCCCTGAAACAAAGGGAGAGTTGGAGCTTCCTAGGGTTGGTGCCGTGAAGAAGGGGATTGTTGTTTTCTAGAGTTGGTGCTTTAAATCAATCTTCATATTAAAAACTTGTAATTTTTTATTTAAGTTTATAATCATTTCCAAAATCATATTATTATTATTATTATACTAAATCATCAAATAAGACCCATAAGGGACAGTGACTTTGTTCTTGATATTATTTACACTAAAATCATCTTTTGGTATTGGAGTAAGACCTAAAACTACTTTTAATTGGCTAAGAGCTCAATTGGAATAAGACCTAAAACTACTTTTGATTGGCTAACAAAACTCTTTTTGATTGGCTAAGAGTTCATCTTCCTTAAGTGTAAGAAAATAGGATAAAAACCCAAGACCAAAGGGGTCATTTCAAGTGACTTAATTTTCCTTAAATAATAGTGATGAGTCAACCCATATTCTAAACTAGTAATGACTATCCTCACTACCTATTAACAATTAAATTATCAAAAAAAATACGGCATTAGAAAACACTAAAATCAATATTCAAATCCAACACCATGAAAATTGCAACCGAAACTTTCGACCAATTACACCAGCATTTACCACCACCAAAAATACTCCTAAAATATTTGAGATAGACAAAACAAAAGAAGATAGACACGTCATGCACATCTTTCCCGGTGATTGTTTACAATTCATATCCAAATGCACGTCTTCCAAGTGATCGTTTACCATTAATATCCAAATTTAAAATGAAGTAGAACCCAACTCCGAGAGTAAAATACCAGAATTTAAGTAGCCACAGCTCTGACATCTCTAATTTATGTGGACTAAGCCAATTCCGTCAGCTTCAAGGACTTTCATGGCTGATCTACTGTCTCATGGTGCTTGGATTTACTAGGGAGCGAGTACCACGCATTATACATCGCGTCCTCATGCGAGATGCTGCGCTTGACTGGACACACTGTTATATTTAAAGTGCAAAATTCCTACTGGACGGGAAGCAAGATATATGGATTTGCGCGTCTGAAATGGAAATACACAGACTTCAAAACAATATGTGCCCTCTCCGACAAACCAGCCGTGAAGCGGGACTCATCTTTGAGTAAGAAACGGACTTCCACGACTTGTCCAAGCCTAGCCATTGGGTAATTTTTTTAACAGAAGTCGCTTAATTTGTAGCTGGAGATGGTTATAATGGAATATATTAGGTAAGTTTTTATATGGTAGAACAATTTCAAAAGTTACAGGGTTAGATGTATCAGATATTTTTTTTAATAGAAAAGCATACAGAATGAAAGTTGAGTCAATATAAGGCTGAAGCAGATACGAAATTCCTAAACCCAAGTATATGAGAGACACTGAGAATCGAACCTCCAGCCAGGGAAAGTAACAGTTTACCACGGAACCGCAGCCCAACCCAGTGAGGAAATGAGTAAATTTAGTGCGAACGTGAAGAGCCTCGAAGTATTCAAGCATAACATGGGTAGATTCTGGCGACATGAAGGTGTGGAGGGCAACTGATGCTTTCTTTTCGGAGTTTATGCTCCCTCAGAAAAATCGAGGTAGAAATTGGTCTGAGCACAAGCTTTTATAGATATATCATGTATATGATTGGAGCTCATAGATTCAGTAGGTATTTCATGTTCTGGGGATAAATAAAATTCCCAATGTGGTGTCAGTAGATTTTGAAGGTCTGTACATTGAGATTTAAGGACCTGCTGTGTTCATTTGTTAGGATCTGTGTGAGCTGAAATGAGTAAACAATCGCCTCGTAGGCACAGGATCAGTAGTAGATTTGCTTTCAGCTTCCGTCCTTTGCTACTTGGAATAATAGCCCTGGTCGCTGTAAGTGGGCTCTCTCGTTTCTGGTCATCAGGGTTTGTATTGTACAAGGACGAAGCATGGAGGAGTCCATTGTTGTCTGGCAAAGCAATTATTCTCTCAAGGAGGATCGCCGATCTGCAGGCCAAGCTAGGCCGATCGATGCAAGAAATGCAGGACGAATTAGGCAGCAAGGAGCCCATTTCAGATTGCACGATGAGGCTGAAGGCAGAGAGCAACCTGCTGGTGGAGATCGTGGCTTCGTTAGATAATATGCTGGAAATCTTATACTCTGTTCACAATTCGACACAGATCAGAGAAGTTGTAAGAACTGCAGGTTGGTAAAGAGAAATTGAACTGTAGATTTGAAAATATATATA